>CAJHQP010008094.1:0-28733 GCA_905132765.1 Moricandia arvensis
TAGGATTCTATTTCGTACGGTCTAACTACGGAGCAAATGTTAAGAGTTAAGGAAAGAGATTCATCTTGACTCCATGGTCTACTTTTGAAAACATTTTCTTATCGTTTTCTCTTTCCAATCATATATTTCCTTATTATCCTGTTTATTTATATCGTTTATGTCAATTCGGTTTTCCAGCTTCCACATCACGGTTGTTCCCTAGTTAATAATGATCCCTCTGCCTCCTGACTTGTCGACTTCAAAAGAAGAGCTTGAAATCTGTAGCATCTCACTGCCAACGCTTATCATAGTGAGTCCAAGGTAGAAACCTGTTGAGGTGGTGGTTACGTAGCAACGGAACTACGAAGGCGTCAGGAGAGATATCTGGTCCGAACTCGACGGTGAAAACATAGTCTGAGTCAGATGACTCTTTTCCACTTAGGTGATGACATATATAAGGTTTGACGAGAATTCTTGGGTGGTAGAATGGTGTAGGGACTATGGAAACGGTCGATATCCAACTTCGTCTTCGAGGCAGTAAGAGAACAGCGTCGTGTTGAGCTGCGACGAAAGAGCGAGCAAACCGCCGAGACCAAGTAAACCGGCGGCGCCAATGAACATTCGTTGGGTGCTGTGTCCACACCCAACAACGATTTTATCTACGGAACGAAAAGAAAAAAAAAGAAATCAAAAATATTAGGAGAATTTGGAAAAATGGTTGTGAAATTCAAAATTCGAGATCAGAGAGAGAATGAACTTTTTTTTACACTTTCTTTGTCTGGTTATGTACAGTTTAGTTTAGTTAGGAAAATAAGAAGTATATTGTTAGATTAGTTAGAGGATTGAAAAGGACAAATTAAACGAAGAAAAAGTGTGTTATATGCAAGATGTGTTTCTAGATGTAAATATAAAGTGAAATTATGACCACAGATGTAAATTTCTCATATTTCTTTATATATAATCTCATCAGTGGTGACATTAAGAAAGAAAGTCACCACAACAGGGACATATTATATTACTTATTTATGGCATTTTCAATTTTGGCTTTACTTTTAGCTTCAAAAATTGAAATTTTTAAAATGAAAAAAATGAAGCAACATATTTTTCAGTGGTTTGCTTTATTCATTTCTTGTAAAAAAATATTCTAATTATATTATATCATTACTTTATCAATAATTATTGAGTAAACTAGCTATTTTTGCACCAAAAGTATCGTATAGTAACAATTTCACACAATCTTTCATGTTCGTTCTAATTGCACATATTTTAAGTATACGAACCTATTTCCCTCAATTTTCAAAGATCGAGGCCCAAAACCACACAAAAGAAAGTTTATCTTGGTTTTACTGGTTTAGAATATAAACAAACCGATACCAAACTATTCAGTATCAAACTGAAATTAAAACCCGACCTAACCCGATATTTAAATAGTACTCTACTCAACTCTTTTGTAGGATGTTGGGTAAGGTTCTATTTGTTTTAACAATAACTAGACTTTGATCCGTGCAACCGTGCAAATGTTTTTTTGTCTTACAATATAATTTTATATATGATTGACATTTTAATGTTTGAATTTGATTATTCATATTATTTAAAGATGGTAAAACTATTTTATTTAAAGATGTTAAGCCAATTACAATGATATGTTATATATATTGTTTGTCTTTTTTTTTGTCATCAACTGGTTACAGAATCTAGGACTCTGTAAACCAAACTGGTAGTTCTACATCCATGTGAAGCACAAAGGAGGGCTGCTTTCGTGCACTGCGTGCAAGACTGTCCGCCTTTTTGTTGTGTGCTCTTGAAATATGGATGACTTCTGAACTGTGAAAGCACTCTCTAAGTGTTTTGATGTCTTCTAGGTAGCTTGCAAAGACCGGCCATTCCTCTGGTTCTGATACCATCTTCACCAGCTGTGAGCAGTCTGTAGCAAAGGTGATATTAAACTGTCTCAGGTTCCTCATACATTCCATTTCCCACATCAAGGCCTCAATTTCTGAATGAATAGGTGATTGTGCGGCGCGTGTATTTCTAGCGCCCGATAGACTATAAAATCCTTCCAAAGTGCTATTCCATCCTTGTCCTGAGAAAGCCTCTCTCTTTTTCCATGATCCATCTATAAAACACCACCTTCCAGGAATTCGTGGTAATACCTCCACCTCTGATGATCCCACTGGTATTATTGGTTGTCTATGTATTGCATGTGCCTCAGCCCACAAAACTAATTCTGTTTCTGCTAGTTTTAGAGTTTCCCTTGGATCCATATCTATATTACTAAAAACTTTATTACTTCTACCTTTCCAAATGCACCATAAAATCCATGCATATTGATGATCAGCCAAGAGTGGCGATAATCTCCAGAATAAATGATCTAAGATTGTATGGGAAAAGAATCTAGGTTCGTCGGAATAGACGAGAGAGCCCAAACTTGGGCCGCAGGGGGACATTAAAAAAAACATGATTAATTGTCTCTTCCGGTGCTCCACATCTCTCGCACCTTATGTCACCTTTTATGCCGCGAGCTTCTAAATTTTTCTTTACCGCAATGCAGCCAGACACCAATTGCCAAAGGAAATGTTTCATCTTAGGAGGGCAACGAGCCTTCCAGCAATAAGCCTTGAGGGAGTTGACCGAGGGTCCAAATTCGGGTAGGGGAAAATTTTTATCCGGGTAAATGCGTTCAACCTGATATCCAGATTTGACTGTGTATTTCCCAGTTTTTGTGAAATGCCATCCATCACGATCCACTGAAGTTTTCCTGCTTAGTGGTATACTTTCAGTTAATTTCACGTCCTGAGGATCTATGAGGGATTTGATTGCCTCCAGGTTCCATGTTCTCGATTGTGAATGAATAAGGGAGTCCACTGTGAGATCCGGATAAAGATCATGCATATTTTTATTTGCTGGTCTCGGGCAGGTGGATGGGAGCCAAGGATCATTCCATACTGATATGGATGTTCCTGATCTCACCCGTTTGATTAGTCTTTTGCTAACCAGAGATCTAGCAGAGACCAAACTTCGCCACCCATATGAGGGTGAGTAAGATCTGATGGGTTCCAAAGGAGACACATTCCTGAAATACCGTCCTTTAAAGACTCTAGAGAATAAAGTATCCGGTTTTTTATCAATCTCCAAAATTGCTTTCCAAGCATCGCTGTATTAAAATCAGACAAATCCTTAAAACCTAATCCTCCTTCCTCTTTATTAATACATAGTTTGTCCCAAGATTTCCAGTGCATACCTCTAGTGGAAGTCCCTGGGCTCCACCAGAACTGTGCGACTGCGCTCGTTAACTTCTTGAACGTTGTTTTTGGGAGACGAAAATAGGGCATTACATGATTAGGTAGTGCCATTACCACTGATTTTATAATCACTTCTTTTCCCCCTTTTGAGAAAAACTTAAAAGTCCACCCGTTAACCCTATTATTTAGTCTTTCCTGGACAAAATTAACAACCTGTGTTTTTGGGCATCCCAAACTCTCTGGCATGGCGATATAGGTTCCCATGCCTCTGATATTTTGGATTCCTAGAATGACCCGTAGTTCATGTCTTGTAGATTCGACAATCCTATGGCCAAACTGGACCGATGATTTACTGAAATTGATCTGCTGTCCCGATGCCCTCTCATAATCCTTTAAGATCCTAATAATAGCATGACATTCGTCCTTTTGTGCTTTACAGAAGAAAAAGCTATCATCCGCAAATAGCAGATGCGACACCGAAGGGCAAGCTCTAGCCACCTTCATCCTTGTAATCTGGTTATTTCTTTCAGCTCTTTTCAAATTAGCAATAAGCGCTTCCGTACAGATAATGAATAGATATGGTGATAACGGGTCCCCCTGCCGTAATCCTCTATATGGTTTAAAATTTCGTTTTGGTTGGCCATTTAGTAAAACTCTATATTGAACCGTAGATATACATTATGTCATTAATTTGATCCAGTGCTAGTCAAACCTAATTTCTGAAGCATGTTCTTGATGAAATCCCCACTACAAGAAAACATGGTAAATTCTGACGGACATTCCGACGGAGAGGCATTTCCTCGGAATATACTGACACAATTCCGACGATATTCCGAAGAAACCCAAAAATTATGTTTCCTCGGAATATCGCCGAAAAATACCGACGATATCCCGAGGAACACATATTTCGTCAGTAAAAATAGAGAAAATTCCGAGGACAATCATTTCGTCTGTTTTTCCGACGAAAATTTGAAACCCCAAACAAGGTTTCCTCGAAATTTCCTCGGAATATTCCGAGAAAATTCCGAAGAAACTTGATTTTTTTAACCGAAAACATCATTTTACGGTTATAAATGAAACAATACGACTAAAAAAACCATACTAAATGCCTTAAATGGATTTTTAGTCCAAATGTTAGTTTGTCTTCAAATAATAAATATTTTTTCGATTGTATGAACAAAATTCATACACCTCAAGAGAAACACTTATACACTTTAATGAACATAAACGTCAATACTTGTAATCGATTTCAAAATTTTGTAATTTCATGGTTTATGCACATCTATAGAAAGAATCTTCAATGTTATGCATTGAAAAACTTTCAAATTGTGTAAGAAATGATATAGGGTCCACAAATTTGAGGTTTTGAAATCCCAAACAAGGTTTCCTTGGAATTTCCTCGGAATATTCCGAGGAAACTTGATTTTATGAACCAAAAACATCATTTTACGGTTTGAAATGAAACAATACGACTAAAAAAATCTTACTAAGTGTCTTAAATTGAGTTTCAGTCCAAATGTTAGTTTATCTTCAAATAATAAATACTTTTCCGATTGTATGAACGAAATTCATACACCTCAAGAGAAACACTTATACATTTTAATGAACGGGAACATCAATACTTGTAATCGATTTCAAAATTTTGTAATTTCATGGTTTATGCACATCTATAGAAAGAATCTTCAATGTTATGCATTAAAAAAACTTTCAAATTGTGTAAGAAATGATATATGGTCCACAAATTTAGGTTTTGAAACCCCAAACAAGATTTCCTCGGAATATTCCGAGGAAATTCTGAGGAAACTTGATTTTTTAAACCAAAAACATCATTTTATGGTTAGAAATGAAACAATACGATTAAAAAAATCTTACTAAGTGTCTTAAATTCAGTTTCAGTCCAAATGTTAGTTTATCTTCAAATAATAAACACTTTTCCGATTGTATGAACGAAATTCATACACCTCAAGAGAAGCACTTATACACTTTAATGAACGGGAACATCAATACTTGTAATCAATTTCAAAATTTTGTAATTTCATGGTTTATGCACATCTATACAAAGAATCTTCAATGTTATGCATTAAAAAACTTTCAAATTATGTAAGAAATGATATAGGGTCCACAAATTTGAGGTTTTGAAACTTCAAACAAGGTTCCCTCGGAATTTCCTCGGAATATTCTGAGGAAACTTGATTTTTTGAACCAATAAGAAGACATGCATAGTATATCCTCCTTTCCTTGGAATTTCCTCGGTATATTCCGAGGAAATTCTGAGGAAAATAGTATATTTTATCCTCGATTATGATTTTTTTGTCCGATTAATGAATATTCCGAAGAAATTCTAACAGACTGTTTAGTGTTCCTCGGAATTTCTTTGAAAATGTTTCAATGACCGGAAAAAAGAACCGCCAAAATTTTTGCGAAAATCAATCTAAGTGATTTCCGACAGAATACCGACGAACAATATCCGTCGTAAATATCAGTGTTTACTATCCAGAAACCTTTCTTCTTCCCCATTTCTCCTATCTCTCTCTCAAATTTTCGGCGAGCTCTCTCTTCTCCCTCCGTTAATTCCGGTCAATCCTCTCTATTCCTCCCAAAAATCTATCATTAAACATGTAAGAACCCTATCCCACTCTCTTTGGTTCTTTTTCTAAGGTTTTGGAATTAATTTGATGATTTTAGAATAGTTAGATTGATGTTTTTTTTATTTTAGATTGTTAGGATTGTTAGGGTGATTGGTAGATTGATGATTTTATATTTATAAAACTCTTTTAAAATTTATGAAAATGTTTTTTGGTTGGGATTGTGTAATAAAAAGTTATAAAACTATTTTTAGATTGATAAAAACGTTTTTTTATATTTATAAAACGTTTTTTGTATATATAAAAACGTATTTATATTTATAAAATGTTTTTTATATATAAAATCTATTTTGGATTTATTAAATCCATTTTTATATTTACAAAACTATTTATATATTTATGAAAACGTTTTTCATATTTATAAAACGTTTTTTTTGTATTTATAAAAAGGTTATTGTATTTATAAAAACATTTTTCATATTTATAAAACGTTTTGTATATAAAATCTATTTTTGGATTTATTAAATTCGTTTTTATATTTATAAAACTATTTTTATATTTATAAAAATGTTTTTTTCATATTTATATAACTCTTTTTATATTTATGAAAATGGTTTTTGGTTGGGATTCTATAAAAAAGGTTATAAAATTATTTTTAGATTTATAAAAATGATTTTTATATTTATAAAACGTTTTTTGTATATCTAAAAACGTTTTTTATATTTATAAAAAACATTTGTATATAAAATCTATTTTGGATTTATTAAACCCGTTTTATATTTAGAAAACTATTTTTATATTTATAAAAACGTTTTTCATATTTATCAAACGTTTTTATATTTATAAAATGTTTTTTGTATATATAAAAATGTTTTTTATATTTATAAAACATTTTTTGTATATTAAATCTATTTTGGATTTATTAAATCCGTTTTTATATTTACAAAACTATTTTTATATTTATATAAACGTTTTTCATATTTATAAAATGTTTTTTGTATTTATAAAAATGTTTTTTGTATTTATAAAAACGTTTTTCATATTTATAAAATTTTTGTATATAAAATCTATTTTTGGATTTATTAAATCTGTTTTTATATTTATATAACTATTTTTATACTTATAAAATATTTTTTATTCATAAAATTCTTTTTATATTTATGAAATTGTTTTTCTTATATTTCTTTTGAAATTTCCGAGGGACAGTGTTCCTCGGAATATTCCGAGGAAATTATTGCTTGGAAATTCCCGAGGAAAAAATCCTATGAAAACTTTCCTCGGAATATTTTGTTCTCGGTATTCCCTCGGACTGTCTGACGAAATTCCGACGAAATATGTTTTTCCGACGATATATTTCCGACGACCATTTTCGTCGGAATAACGTCGAAATATGCATATTCCGACGAAATTCTGACAATATTTGTCATCGGAATATCGATGTTTTCTTGTAGTGCCCATTCCACCCGATCATAGTCTTTACTTATATCCGTTTTGATGGCCATGTATTTATTTTGACAGGACTTGTTTGCTCTCTGACCATGGAACATCTCCTGGGCAATTAAAATATTATCTGAAATTTGTCTCCCTGCTACAAAAGTTGATTGTGTCTCGGATATAATTGATGGGAGATACTTCTTAAGTCTCTATCATAGAACCTTTGAAATAATTTTGTATCCGACATTACAAAGACTTATAGGTCGTAATTCTGTGATCCTTGTGGGCCTCTCCGTTTTTGGAATCAAACAAATATTTGTTATATTTAGTCTCGCATCTAGCTTGCCTGTTCGTAAAAACTCATTAACCATAATCAATAGATCCCCCTTAATTACATTCCAAGAATATTGAAAAAAGTGATGTCATGCCGTCCGGACCTGGTGCCTTCTCCGGGTGCATCATAAATAAAGCTCGTTTGATCTCTTCCTCCGTTGCCAACCTTAACATACTCTGATTAATCTGATTCGTAATACGGGGCTGAATCTCCTCCAAGAAATCATCAAATTCTGTTGGTGATGTAGAAGTAAAAAGATCTTCAAAATAATCGACTGCTATTTTCTCGACTCTTTTTTCCTCTGCAATCCAATTATCCACAATATCATATAACCCTACTATCTTGTTGTGGGCTCTCCTTTGTTTGGTTAAAGCATGATAAAATTTAGTATTTCTGTCACCTGATGTGTTCCACATGCTATGATTTTTCTGTTGCTAGTAATCTTCTTCATCCTTGTAAGCATCCTGTAGTTTCCTCGATGCCTCTAGAATGTCCTTTTGAGAACTATCATTTTCCATCTGTACAACTTCCAAAATCTTTTGTAACTCATATATTTTGTCCTTTCCATAAAGGGGGTTGTTTTTCCTCCATGTTGCTGTCTCATGTCGACAATTTATTATTTTCGAGACAAAGTCCATTGATTCATTTGTGCTACCCCCAATCCACCCTTTCTTGATGGATTCCAATAAACCTTTTTGCCCAATCCATCGCTTGTCAAATCTAAAGTGTCCTCTTTTTCTTACTACCTTATTCTCCAAGAAAGCCACCACGGGCAGATGATCCAAACTTATCATTCCCAAGTATTCTGTGTGTGAGTAGGGAAATAATGAATGTCATTCCTCATTGGCTAAGGCTCTGTCCAGACGACACCGTAACATTTCTTTTCCCCTTCTTCCTTGCCAAGACATTTGATTACCCTTTGCTGGGAATTCCAAGAGTTTGTATCTCTAATCATATGGTTGAAAGATAGGAAAAAACCTGCACTCCTTAGGGGTCCCCCCCTTCTTTGTAATTTGATCACGTTTATTACATGAACCAAATTTTAAATTATTTATTTTTAAATCTAATCATTTAATATCTTTGATTATATTTATACACCCATTTATTCAAAAGTTAATTTTATAGTTAAATAATATGGTATATATTTCAAAGTTATACGAAAAAATTATATATACCAAATGTAGGATCAAATATCTGTGAAATAATTGTTATATTTATTATATAAATTATTAGTATAATATTTTACAAAATATAAGAGTAGCATAATTTATTTAAGTTTTATATATCACTGTGTATGTGCCGATTAATTTAGTCAACAAAGTATAATAGTAGCATAAAGTATTATTAAAGATATATCAATCCGCACTGAATGTTTAAAATATAAGAACACCATAAACTATGTTATTGCATCTTTGCCCCCTTATTTGATCTACATTTATAATGTCTTATATTTTGTTGTACCATTGATCTAAAAAGATATATAAATAATATTTATATAGTGCTCTTGAACTCTAGATGAAAATATACGTTTTACAATGCTCATTTTAGTAAAAACCATGGTTATATTTTAGCTGAATTAAATCAAAAATTAATATCACATGTTAAAATTAAAAACATATATTTAGGAATATAATCAGGAAAAGATCTGATTAACGATAATCTTAATTAGTTGTTTAGGGAAAGAAAACTAAAATGCAACCACATTGTTGTTATGGTAAATTGGGCCAAAATACAAGAAGAATATAGTTTCAGGAGAATGCCCATGGCACAAATATTGTGGGCATTCGCTTGAAATCAGGAAGAGTGAATTGATGAAAACGGGCCTTCTCACACATTAGGTTTGATGTGTCGTAGGCCGAATATAGGTTAGACGCTAAACGGGTTTTCAACTTTAATTGGAGGGGGGGGGGATATGTAATCATTAACCTAGGATATTTCCCGCTATAGTTACGTGAAGATGGCTACTGAAGAATTGATGAATGAGAGGCTTCTGCTTCTGAAAACCGCTGCATGGAAAGGAGAATCAGAGTGAAAAGATCTTCGAAAGCATGCAAAAAATAGTATGGGGGAAAGAAAGAGAAAGTTCATGTCGGGCTTTGTCTATAAAAGGGAGCCAACCGGCGAGTTTCTTCTACATCAACACACAGAAAAAATCCAGACAAGAGTTGCATGTATTTATTACAGTTCCATACTTTATTTAATTTCCGACAGTATTAGATGGAGAATTCGATCAAAGAAATGTTGTTTGTACAACATTAAATCTTTGTTGAATCAGTAATTATGCTCCTGTCATTTGTCGTAAAAATCTTTAGCTAGAGTCACCTGACATTTATGATGCACATGAGTTGTCGTTTATACCAGTTTATATCAGTTCATATTAGAGTTTGATAACATTAATAATTTCTGAATCATGTCGTGTTTTTTCCAGGATGGTTCGTTGTGGCTGTATTTGGCAAGGTGAATGGAAGAAAAACGGTGACCAAGAATAGGATTTCATAACGGACCCTGATGATTTTGGTTATAGGTTGTTGCTTAACAAAACATCGACCTTTGAGGTGTTAGAACAGGTTATTAGGCGACATTACAGCCTGGTTTATCGTAATCCGTTGGTTGTATCGTACCGTCTGCATGTTGGATGCTCGTAACAATGGGGAACAAGACACCTCCAACCACAATCTCAAACACTTCTGATCTTTCCATGCTGCCAAATGTGAGAACCTGGCTGGAGGAACTATCTTTGTGTTGGGTCCCTCCTAGATGGAGAGAACCAAGTGGGTTGAGACACAATTATTCTCACCCTTATTATTAGGCTGCCCCATCCTTCTTTGCACTGTAGAGAAACACAATAATAGAGTTGAAGAGAGAGAGACAAAAGAGAGAGAAAGGAGAGAAAGAGGTGATTTTCGTCAGGCTATTTCAAGACTGGTTTTGGAGGATCAAACGGAACTTGATCGAGCTGATATTTCGTGGGAAGCTTCCTCAGTCAGTGGGTTAAAGGTTCACCGAAGGGATTTGGATTTCAACGGTTGGATCTTCTGTTGTCTGGGTTTTAGTGAAGCTGGTCGTCACAGTTCTTCAGCTGGGCAGTCTTGGGTGTTTGGTAAATCCGACGGTGAGATCTTCTCTGATTGAGCTGAAATTTGGCAGGGTTGTTGTTGACTTGTTTATCTTGGATTTGTACGGTGGGATTAGTCTCTGGTTGCCGGAATCCTTGTGAGCTGAGGTCGTTTGGTTGCTGCCGGTTTTGAAGCTTTGTGTTGCTCCCTTGTTGTTGTTGCTCTCTTGTTGTTGAGATAGCTCTTTGTAGCTAGACTCTCTGTTCTGTTCAGGCTGTTGAACAGGGAGGACGTGGTTGTACTCATACCATTTATATAGTGGATTTTTGAGTGGACTACGGTCCCGTGGTTTTTCCTTCTCACATCGAGGAGGTTTTCCACGTAAAAATTGTGCGTCTCATTACGTTATCGCTTATACTACATTCTGCAATTGTCGAAGTATTCTCCTCACAGGTTCACACAAGGTCAGGGGAACACAACCATAATATTCCGCTGCGTCGTGGGTGACTTTCCCCAACAGAGTGGTATCAGAGCTTCTGGTTTTTGAGCTTTGGTTTTGATAACTTGGGTTATTATTTGCTTGTGTGAAAGATGGAAAATATGGGCAGGATGATAAGCTTGAATGGTGCTAACTATCATCTGTGGAAGGGCAAGATGGAGGATTTGCTCTTTGTTAAAGAATTCCACGTTCCAGTCTTCGAGGAGAAGAAACCTGAAAAGAAGACGGATGAAGAGTGGAAGTTGCTGCATCGCCAAGTGTGTGGGTTGATAAGGCAGTGGGTAGATGATAATGTCTTGCATCATATTGAGACTGAGATTGATGCTCGTTCTTTGTGGTTGAAGCTGGAGCAGTTGTATGCTAGGAAGACCGGAAATAACAAGATGTACATGATCAAGAAATTGATTGAGCTGAGGTATCAGGAGGGGACTCCAATGACGGATCACTTAAATGTGTTTCAGGGATTGCTCAACAAGTTATCTGACATGGGAATCAAGTTTGATGATGAGATTCACGGTCTGTGGCTTCTTGGTACTTTACCGGATTCTTGGGAGGTTTTCAGGATGTCTCTTTGTAACTCCGCGTCGGAAGGTGTTATTTCGATGGATTCAGTGAAGAACAGTGTTCTTAATGAGGAAACAAGAAGACAGTCGAATGCTAGTACTTCGCGTTCAGATGTCTTTGTGACTGAGTCAAGGGGGAGAAGTTCACATAGAGATACCAAGAGAGATAAGAACAGGAGCAGGAGCAAGTCTAATAGATTTGCAAATATGGAGTGTTATTTCTGTCATAAGAAAGGGCACATGAAGAAGGACTGCTGGAAGTTGAAAAACAAACAGCAAGGAAATCAAGAAGAAAAAGTGGATCGGGTGACCATCACCGAAGATCAGTTTCTCATTCTTCTTGAGGGTGATGCCATTAATGTCGCATGCCAAGACACCAGTTGGGTGATTGATAGTGGAGCTACTACTCATGCTACATCACATCGGGATTTGTTTTCTACCTATACCCCGGGTAATTATGGTTCCGTGAAGATGGGGAATGATGGTTTGGCTCAGGTTGTTGGCATTGGTGATGTTTACTTGGAGACTAGTCTTGGTACTAGGCTGGTGCTTAAGGATGTTAAGCATGTCCCAGATATTCGGATGAATCTGATATCAACGGGAAGACTTGATGATGAGGGTTATTTCAGTTTGCACGGTGGTGGTAAATGGAAGCTCTCTCGTGGTTCTTTGACTGTGGCTCGAGGTGAGAAGTCTTCATCTTTCTATTGGATGCAGGCTAAAGTCTCCAAAGATGTTGTTAATGCGGTGGAGAATGATAATGCCATGGAGTTATGGCATAAGAGACTCGGTCACATAAGTGAGAAGGGAATGGCTGTGTTGTCTAAGAATGAGGTGATTCCAGGAATCTCTGGTTTGCACCTGCAGAAGTGTTCGCATTGTTTGGCGGGAAAACAACACAGAGTATCTTTCAAGTCTTCTGCGCCTTCTAGGAAACCCGAGGTACTGGATTTGGTGCATTCAGATGTGTGTGGTCCAATGAAGACAAGATCTCTTGGCGGCGCATCATATTTTGTGACTTTCATTGATGATCATTCAAGAAAGTTGTGGGTTTTTCCTATGAGGACGAAGGATCAGGTGCTGGGATATTTCAAGCATTTTGTGGCATTGGTTGAGAGACAAACGGGGAAGAAGCTGAAGTGTATCCGCAGTGATAATGGTGGAGAGTATTCTGGACCATTTGATGCTTATTGCAAAGAGCATGGAATAAGACATCAGTTCACGCCACCAAAGACTCCACAATTAAATGGGTTGGCTGAAAGGATGAACAGAACGATTGTTGAGAGGATGAGATGTTTGATTTCACAGTCAGGCTTATCGATGACTTTCTGGGGAGAAGCTTTGAGCACGGTGGTTCATGTGCTGAATTTGTCACCGAGTGCTCCATTGGATAATGATATTCCAGAGAGGATTTGGACCGGTAAAGATGTTTCTTATGGTCATTTGAGGGTCTTTGGGTGTAAGGCATTTGTTCATATTCCCAAGGATGAGAGATCGAAGCTTGAGATGAAGTCAAGGCAGTGTGTGTTCATTGGTTATGGTCAGGATGAGTTCGGGTACAGATTTTATGACCCCGTTGAGAAGAAGCTCGTAAGGAGCAGAGATGTTGTGTTCATGGAAGATCAAACGATTAAGGACATTGACAAGTCCAACATTCCAACTCAGGTTTATGAAGGTTTGATCGATACAGAGGCTACTCCTTCTACATCGGTCCACGGTGAGGTTGAGGTTGAGGTTCAGGATGATACACCCAGTGCAGAAGCTCCCGCACATGAAGATGGCAGTGGTGATCATGGTGACGATCATGGTGAGACACCAGCTGCTGAGAACCAACCTACTGTTGTTAGAAGATCCGAGAGAGGTCTTAAACCGTCGACAAGGTATGATCCTAGTGAGTATGTGATGCTTACTGATGGGGGAGAGCCTGAAAGCTATGATGAAGCTTTGGAGGATGAACACAAGGATATGTGGTTTGGCGCCATGGATGAGGAGATGGATTCTTTTGAGGAGAATCATACATTTGAGTTGGTGGAGTTGCCTAAAGGCAAGAAGACTTTGCTTAATAAATGGGTGTATAGAATTAAGCATGAAGATACCGGTTTGCCACCTCGATACAAGGCTAGATTGGTTGTGAAAGGATACAGCCAAAAGAAGGGGATTGATTATGATGAAATTTTTTCTCCTGTTGTGAAGATGTCATCCATTCGGGTTGTGCTTGGATTGGCAGCAAGTCTTGATCTAGAGGTTGAGCAAATGGATGTGAAGACTGCTTTCCTTCATGGTGATTTGGAGGAAGAGATCTACATGGAACAACCAGAAGGCTATGTGAAAAAGGGCAAGGAAAATTTGGTTTGCCGCTTGAAGAAAAGCCTTTATGGATTGAAGCAAGCACCGAGGCAGTGGTACATGAAGTTCAAGTCTGTTATGGGGGAGCATGGTTATGCAGAGACTGATTCAGACCATTGTGTATTTGTGAAGGTGTTTGGAGATGATGATTTTATCATCTTGTTGCTGTATGTCGATGATATGTTGATTGTGGGCAGGAACATGGACAGAATTAAGAGCTAAAAGAGCAACTAAGCATGTCCTTTGCCATGAAAGATATGGGTCCAGCGAAACAGATTCTTGGTATGAGAATTGTTCGAGATAGAGGTGAGAAGCTGATTCACTTGTCTCAGGAGAAGTACATTGAAAAAGTACTTAAACGGTTTCACATGGACAAGTCTAAAGTGTTGAGTACTCCTCTTGCTCCACACTTAAGACTGAGCAGTCAACAAAGTCCGAAGACATATGCGGAGAAGGAAGATATGGCGAGAGTTCCATATGCTTCTGCAGTGGGTAGTTTGATGTATGCCATGGTCTGTACAAGACCGGATTTAGCCTACGCCGTTGGAGTTGTCAGCAGGTTTCTCTCAAATCCAGGAAGAGAACATTGGAATGCTGTGAAGTGGATTTTGAGATATCTCCGAGGGACTTCTGACTTGAAGATTACATTTGGAGGTAAGAAGCCATTGCTTGTCAGTTACACTGATTCTGACATGTCAGGAGATGCTGATTCTAGCAAGTCTACTTCGGGTTACTTGGTAACGTTTGCGGGTGGAGCTGTGGCATGGCAGTCAAGGTTGCAAAAGTGTGTTGCACTATCTACCACTGAGGCAGAGTTCATTGCTGCAACTGAAGCTTGTAAAGAGTTGTTGTGGATGAAGAACTTCTGTGAAGAGATCGGTTTCAAGCAAGAAAAGTATGTGTTGCTTTGTGATAGTCAAAGTGCCATTTGCCTCGGGAAGAATTCTACATTTCATTCGAAGTCGAAACACATTCAGAGGAGGTATCACTGGATACGTGATGTGGTTGCTTCTAAGGAAGTGGAACTTGAGAAAGTTCATACGGATGATAATGGAGCTGATATGATGACGAAGTCATTGCCGAGGGGAAAGCTTGAGGTATGCCGAGAGATAGCCGGAATGGCTGTTTCTTCCATCTAGTCGGAGGGGGAGTTTGTTGGGTCCCTCCTAGATGGAGAGAACCAAGTGGGTTGAGACACAATTATTCTCACCCTTATTATTAGGCTGCCCCATCCTTCTTTGCACTGTAGAGAAACACAATAATAGAGTTGAAGAGAGAGAGACAAAAGAGAGAGAAAGGAGAGAAAGAGGTGATTTTCGTCAGGCTATTTCAAGACTGGTTTAGGAGGATCAAACGGAACTTGATCGAGCTGATATTTCGTGGGAAGCTTCCCTCAGTCAGTGGGTTAAAGGTTCACCGAAGGGATTTGGATTTCAACGGTTGGATCTTCTGTTGTCTGGGTTTTAGTGAAGCTGGTCGTCACAGTTCTTCAGCTGGGCAGTCTTGGGTGTTTGGTAAATCCGACGGTGAGATCTTCTCTGATTGAGCTGAAATTTGGCAGGGTTGTTGTTGACTTGTTTATCTTGGATTTGTACGGTGGGATTAGTCTCTGGTTGCCGGAATCCTTGTGAGCTGAGGTCGTTTGGTTGCTGCCGGTTTTGAAGCTTTGTGTTGCTCCCTTGTTGTTGTTGCTCTCTTGTTGTTGAGATAGCTCTTTGTAGCTAGACTCTCTGTTCTGTTCAGGCTGTTGAACAGGGAGGACGTGGTTGTACTCATACCATTTATATAGTGGATTTTTGAGTGGACTACGGTCCCGTGGTTTTTCCTTCTCACATCGAGGAGGTTTTCCACGTAAAAATTGTGCGTCTCATTACGTTATCGCTTATACTACATTCTGCAATTGTCGAAGTATTCTCCTCATAGGTTCACACAAGGTCAGGGGAACACAACCATAATATTCCGCTGCGTCGTGGGTGACTTTCCCCAACACTTTGCTTGTAACAGTAGGTCCTAATGGAGTGGTTGAGTACCAGTTCTTGTGTCGAACTAATTTCACCATTGGTGCAACAGCTTATGTTTTTGACATGCCCACAACTGAAAAATCTAGAGCTGCGTATGATAGTAAGTTTGCCATGACAAGGAAACAAACTCTTTATAAAGGATATGTCTGACATATGTTAAGCAAAGTTGTTATCGATGCAGATCTTGTGTTTGGTGATCATGCAGTACAAACGAAACGAGTCATGAATATTATTTTCTCTGAAGAATGGATGCTTCTTTTTCACCGAGTTTCATTGGAGATGGCTTACGCTGACAACTACCTTGCAACTCAAAATCGAAACACACCTCCTATGAGAGAAATTATTGAACTCGACGACGATGATGATGTGATGGTGGTAGAACCTCTTGGACATGTAGCGACATGTTGGTGTATTAGAGATTTTTTTATATTTAGATGTTTGGTTGTTATGCGTGATAAGTGTAATGTTCCCCTAAACATTTCTAAGTTAGACGATAACATATTTTTTGATTAGCTATTTTATATTTTAGCATAGCAAAAATATTAAATATGAGGCTAAGCATTATATTACTATGAAAAGTTTACTGCTTGCATTTTTAAAAGTTCATAAGTTTAAAATAAAAGTTAGTTAATACTGATTGAAGATGCTAACACTAGTTACGTATAAAGTGGTTGGACAATGAAGTGATAGACTTTTTGCATGGACAACAGTTGATCTTAACGTTGTGCAAGATCACATCACACAAGCGGACGTACCACCTGTATTTTGGGATGTTGGGATGGACTTAATGAACTACCCAACACAGGGTAACACAGAAGGACCTGCTGGTGGAGCGATTAAGAATGGGATGATGTTTTGGAAAGAAGTTGCGAATGCTGGGTTTGGTAGTCAAGGAGGATTAGCGGTTGGTAGTCAAGGAGGATTAGCAGCTAATGTTGAAGTTACAGATGAAAATGTGGGTGTGATTACGGGTAATACAAGTCAGTGTCGCAATAACAAAGCCCCACATGAAGGGATCGCAAATGCAGTTGGAGATGATGATGGTGGAGGTTTTTCCACCGGATCGGCAAATGCAAACCTTACACCTAATAGTGTACGTCTCGAAGTTCCAAGGGAGGAGATGATAGAGGAATATAGGGTGATCCCACTTGAAGTTTCTGGTTTCTTCCTACCAAAAAACAAAGGTACAAGATACTAGAAACACTTGAGTAGAGCTTCATTATATTGAATAATAAAATTTAATATAAAGTACTTAAATGTTAAAAGGGATGCTGGCTGGCGAAGGACTGGAATCAACTCCTGCGGACTCGGCCGGGAGGAGTAAGCCTACAACATCAGAAAATATTGGTGGTGAAACCGCTCTGCGACCAATGAAGAAGTTAGATATTGGGGGTGCATTGAAAGTAGTTGGAACAAGGAGGGCTGGGGAGAGGGCGAAGGAAACGTCTTCTGAAGGGAGTAGCACCAAGGGTGGGTGTTGTAATATTTATGTTGGAATTGAACGGGCGTAGTTACTTATCTGTCTTGGTTTTTTATTTTTTTTTTTGCGGAATATCAGTGTTATTGTAGCGCAAGAAAATTGGTCTGTTAATGTTTAGTGAGGCAAGGGTATTTTTTTCTGTAGATTGCTAAACTATGTGTTAGCATTTGTGTGTTTCTTTTGTTTAGGAAGAACAAAATCGTAGGCTAGACTCTGTAATATATTATTGTTTATGAGATGATGTTATGTCAGCCTTGTTTGTCTGATTCTTTGCACCAAAAAGTACACAATAGCTACTCGATTGAGAAATTATTTAACCATTCCATATTAGTGATTGTGTTTGGGAAAGTTAGATGAGGAGAGTTAGAAACATTGACAATCTAGAACTTGACTGTGTACGGATACAGTTATGACGAACATTGTCGAGAAGGAAGATCCTTCTCCCTTTACAAAGTAACAAATCGCAAATCTCCAAAACTCAAGTCCGGTTTCTTGTGTAAAAAACTAACGTAGAAAATATTAGAAATCAGAAAATATATATTGCAGTTCTCTGACGGTTGCAGGAGAGAAAATAAGGATGATTAAGGAAAATTTTGAAATATTAGAAGTTTCCTTAAAAATCTCTGCCGCGGGAGTAGACACTTGGGTGCTCTGCTCGCTTCAGATCACCCATCAGGTTGCTCCGTTTAGTTTCTGTGCGGGAAAACACTGATTCTGGCTCTTTTCCTCATGCATCTCTCCAAGGACTAGAAAGACTCGACGAAGACTCTAAAAAATTAAGAAAACGTGTGTACAATGTTTCAAAAGCATAACATATAAATACCCCCCTGACTTAGATCCTTGTTTGTTCTCAAACAATGTCAAGCATCAAGCATAGGGAGAAAGTTTTGAAAGTGTGGGAAATCTCCTATTCTCGATAACCATACTTTAACCACGAATATCTGAATCATACAAGCAAATAAACTAGGACAACACACCCTTACCAAAACCCCACTGACTGATGTTCAATATTGGCTCCATACTCTATATCTCAAACATGCAAAAGCCACGTTTTCCAGACAAAGCTCCTTACATTCAATTAAGAGTGGCGTGAACTTCTCATCACAAGCATCATTCAGATTAGACGGTCTAGGTATTAAATTAGGCTATTTGGTAGTGGAGCTAAGAGTGTTCAGGGGCTACCATTTCTTCGTAGAGGATGCATGATATCGCGCAAAACGACAAGAGAGGATAGATCCACTGATGTCCACATCCTCTACTCATTTTTGTTTCCTTTCGAGCGACTGCTCCGGTCACCTGTCTGCTATATAGTATTTCAACTTGATACCCACTCTTTTACTCGACCTTCCTAGTGGATCCAAGTTTCTTTTCTTTCTTCCCCTTCTCCATCACCTTATTCTCGTTTATTTATTTATTTTTCTCTTTTTTTGAATATGTGATGTGCAAAGAAGGAGGTAACATGTGATGGTTATGAGTACCACTGATGGTTATGAAGATGTGATGCTACACCCTTTCTCGCGGTTCATTGGTTATTGAGCGGTTGCTCCCCTTAATCCGCATGTTCTCAGCAGAAATTAGTAAGAGGCTGCGTCGATCCTTTCTCCTCTGAACTTTTTGAATATAGCTTCACATATAACAGCAAAAACAAATGCATGAAGGTGGAATAAAGGCTAAGATGCAAGTTAGAAACTAGCTAAAAATGAGCTAGCCACTCAGGATCAGTACGATGGAGAGAAAGAATAAGAAGTCTTGAGTGTGTTCTCGTTTTCCTGATCTAATGCCCATAACAAGAAGAATTGCAGGCAAGATTATGTTCAAGTTAAATGGAGCTAAGTCTTTCTAGTGTAACCTTGACAAGCCGAAAGCTTCTGGAGAACCAAATGAGATAATATCAGGGTGTTCAAGGTCCACATGTGTGTCTTTCGCCACTGCTAAGGGCATTGAATAAGATAACCAAAGCACGAGGTGCTTAGTGATCAACACATAATAAGGTCCTAATTCCCACAAAGTTTTGACTGAATTGATCTTAAGAATATACTCAAATTGACTCAAAATAAAAACCAAAGAAGGAAACGAGTTAGTAAACGACGAAAGTCCTCTCCCATACTTACTTCCCAACGCCTCGGTGTGAAAATAAATCAGAGAGAAGGTGTAAACAAGAATAAACATTTTTTGTCGAGATACTTACCTGAGTGGAGTTGGGCTCCGAAAAATTATGGGTGCTCCATCATTAGATCTTTGCCTGGAGCGACCGCTCTTTTAAGAGGGCAGGGTGCTTCGTTTTTGCAACCTAGAATTTTGAAGTATCTTTGATATCTGCTTTTGACCTGAGACTCAACTAGGCAAAACCAAAAATAAGCAAAAAGAAAATCCTAAAGATATGTACACTTACCGTTGGATTGCCTCCCACCAAGCGCTTCGTTTAAGTCACTAGCTTGACTTGTGATATGGCTTAGTCGGGTTGAGCATGAGGGCTTGTTCCAAAAAAGCTCCACAATCAGACATGTTCAACTTCAAGAATCTTATCAACAACCCTTTGACAGCAACTTCCCCTTTCTCTTTCAGTTCATGTGTGATAATAGCTCTGAATTTAGAGAAAGTTATAGAGGTATCCTTACACTTTACCTCTTACTCAATGGATTTCTCATCACTCTTCTGTGGTATCAAAGTCATTGTAGGGTCGCCCTCGACTTTTTCTTCTGGACTTTTTTCTTTCACCCTTGCACATCCACTGAGTTTCTTGGTATCAGTGTGAGGATAATCATCCAAGACTCCATTGATCTCACCCTTATCACTAGTTTCCTTCTTAGGAACAACATTTAGCTTTCTCCACTAACCACCGAGATGCAAGAAGCATGTAGTGTGGAAAATCTGGTGGGGACAGCCTTGTAAAAAACCTTCTTGTTGATGTTGGAAAAAGAGACTCTCTTATTAGTCATATTGATGGTTGCCCCCACTGTAGCCATAAATGACCTTCCAAAGATCAAAGTCATCTCATGATACTTGCTCATCTCAACAATCTGAAATTTGGTATGGAGCATGCAATCCCCAACTTGGACAGGAAGGTTGCGAATGGGGCCATAAGGGACTGCTGTGAAACAGTTTTCAAACACCAGTTTCACATGAGAAGGCTCAATGTCCACAATGCTCAGCTCGTCTAGAATTTCCCTTGAGACAAGGTTCACACTAGACCCGGAGTCACAAAGAGCTTCCTTGATTCCACTCCAGCAGTAGAACATGGAAAAGCAAATTTTCTATGATCATCAACCTTAGGTAATACCTTCAGCGATGGTGTAGATGCTTCAGTAAAGAGTGCCTTAATTTCCTCTTTAGTTTCTCTGCAATTTCTGAAGAACATATGCAATGACCGAATCTCCCAAGCCAGATCAAAGGAGGTCTTTTGAGGAAGCCTTCTCGCCATCTTCCTGAACCCAGCCAGCTGCTTGCACTAATGGGATCCATCAGATGTTTAGGTGGAACTGGATAGATAACCTTAGGAACTTACACTTGAACTAGCGGAGTCTCAACAGATTCGTCGAGAGCAGTCGCTTCAGAGCTAGCAGGGTGCTCCGTTTCTTCTATGCGAACAGCAGTCTCAGCAGACAGCTGGCCTGTTTCTTTTCCATCAACTTTCTCACATCTCAACTCTATTGCATTATAGTGCTCAACCCTCAGATTTTTATTAGTTTTTCCAGGGAGCTTCCCTTGTTTCCCCTTGACATTCTTAGCTGTTTGAGCAAGCTGAACATCAATCCTCTTTATGTGTCTGGTCACAATATCATACTTTCTATTCAGCTCAGTGAACATGTTGTCCATCCTGGTGTTGATGTCTGTAGTAACCTGATTCAATGCCTTGCCCTGAATATGCTGACCCAGTAGCATCTGCTGCATCATGATATTAAAGTTTTTCAGCTCATCTTGTGGACCACTCGCGGTAATGGAGCAGCTTGCTGGTTTCCCTCCGGGTTCTGCTGGGTCTGGTTCTGATTCTCACCCACAAACCGGTTCCGTGCCTGACTGAAAATGAAGGTTTTACCTTGCGGGAAGCATTGCTGATACCCCGCACCTTGTGCCTGGTTGTTATGCACATACCAATATCCGTTGATGTATCTGAACTCTTGCTGATCATTTCCTTACTTTTCAGCCTTAGAAGCAACCTCGTGACTGTTATTAATCTTCTCAGCCATAGCTTCCTCCATGATGAAGACTTACCCTTGGTTATTTTTAAGCAGCTGGTCAACCTTGGCTGTCAACTCATCTATCTCAATACGTTGACATTCTTGGAGCAGTCATTCTCATGATTCTGCTGAGCTAGCTGCCATGTTCTCAATCAGATCAAATGCTCCATCAGTGGTCTTAGTCATAAAATTTCCATTACTCACAAAGTTTAGAGCACTTTGGTATTCCCGGTCTACTCCATCATAGAAAATACCCAGAAGGTAATCATCATCAAATCCATGGTGAGGGCATTCTCTGCGATAGTCATTGAAATGCTCCCATGTGTCGCAAAAATGCTCATCAGTGAGCTGTATGAAAGAGGTGATCTTGTTCCTCAATGCTGCAGTCTTCGCCTTCATGTAGAAGTGGCTTAGGAATGCTGATCGGACCTGCTACCATGAAGTAAGAGAGCAGGTAGGGAGAGATTTAAACCACCGTGCAGAATTTTCATCAAGAAAGAACGAAAAGAGCATGTACTTAATGTAGTTTGTGGTAAGCCATTCGCGCGAGAAAAGCTGCAGACTCTGTTGAAGCTCTCAATATGATCCATTGGGATTTCAGCAGGGAGACAAGAGAACACCTTTCTCTGTACTAAGCCGATCATAGCAGGCTTGATCTCAAATTCCTGCCTGGTGCATGGTGAAGGAGCAATGGCAGACCGTGTAGTAGGGAAGTTGCACGGAAGGTTTCTTTGCCTGATTAGAGCAGCTTGCTCCTGCTACTGTTGGGCAGCGAGTAGAGCAGCTTGTTGAGCAGCTTCCTTCTGAGCTTGGATGGTCTGTTGCATCTGAAGCATCTGTTGTTGTAACTCAGCAGCGAGTTGCTCTTGATTGCCGTAGTAGCCCGTTGTGGTGTTGTTCGGCTATGGTTGTTTACGGTTTATTCTTTCTAACCTTGCAAGCTCATGATCTGTAAGTTTCACTAACTCTCCTTGTGCTTTTCTCCGAGTATGTCTACTGGTCATGCACCTGGAACTTTCACTGCAAAAAATATGATATAGAAATTTAGAAGTCTTAGACTAAATACATAACCGAAAATAAAGGTAAAAAGTTGGTCCCCGTCGCAATGGCGCCAAAACTTGAGACACTAAGATTGTGTCTTTTCTGCTGCAAGCAAACAGTGTTGTTGTAATATTTAAGATTCAATTCCAGAGGATCAGTTTACATTTTTTATGGGATCAATATCAAGTTAAAACAATGAGGGGTTTAAAAGATTCAAGTAGCGTAAAACACAAGTAACACAACTGGTTTGGATTTTCAGATGATTAAAGAGCTAGCCTAGGGTGGTTTGATTGGGTGTTAAACAAGCGTGAGCCAAACAACTTTTCAAGTTCAATTTAGCACTAGTCTAGAACTCAAATCACTTAAGATGGATCAGTCCACTGTTGTGGTGCTTCACCTTTTGTCAATCAGTCTCTATACTTGAACTGTCGTTTGGACTGAGACACGATTACAAACATTAAGATCCACTCCGATCTGCTCACAAAACATCCTAACATGTACTTTTGCTGGTTAGGGATGCAAAACTTATTCATATCATGTCAAGTTATTTACTACACGGTTAATGAGTATATTAAACCTAAGTTCAGACATTAAGCAATCAGATTAATGCAAGCAATAAGAATAGTTATGAATGAAGACAATCAAATGATTAACTTATTTATGTTTAGCTTACAAATCTAACACCCTAGACTAAGCAAGCTGACTACTCAACCATGAAGCAAGAAAACACAAAGATTATAGATGAAAAAACATGCATAATCAATAAATAGATAACACAGGATCCAGGACTCTTCTCAAGAATGTCGAGATCCTTCTCCCTTTACAAAGTAGCAAATCGTAAATCTCAAAAACTAAAGTCTGGTTTCTTGTGTAAAAAACTAGAGTAGAAAAATAATAGAAATTAGAAAAGATATATTTCAGGTCTCTGACGGTTGCTGGAGATAAAATAGGGATGATAGGCCAAATCCTGAAATATTAGAAGTTTCCTTAAAACTTCTGCCGCGGGAGCAGGCACTCGGGGGCTCTGCTCGGCTCGGATCACCCATCAGGTTGCTTCATTTTGTTTCTGGGCGGGAAAACACCAACTCTGACTCTTTTCGTCATGCATCTCTCCAAGGGCTTACATACCTACTCTAGACATGTAATGAATCAAAAGGAACTAGAAAGACTCGATGAAAACTCTAAAACAATTAAGAAAGCGTATGTACAATGTTTCAAAAACACAACATATCACCTCACGAAAATGTCTATAATTTTCATCCCCAACCTTTAGCCAATGCAGTTTAGCCTTCTGAGCCAGTATTTTTTCCTCTATATCCGAGAGAGTTTCCATTTATCATAAGTCGTAGATTCATTTGCCATTTTCTCAGCCGATGGGTTAGTTAACGTACTCATTTGGCACTCGCAAAGCTTTGCATAAGCTTCCTTTGTCTTACGTGTGATATTTCTCAAGAGAAGTTTGAGTGCTTTTAGTTTCTTTTAATGACATTGTAAAGCTGAGGTTGAGCTAAAAATTGGCTCAGTAGAAGAAGTATCTACCAGTGGAAGAAACTCAGCCATGTCTGCCACTGCGTTTATAAATTTGAATAGCCGTTGAGGTTTCACCGGAGTCTCCTGAATTGTGATTCAATAGTGAAGATGATCAGAGCAATCTCCAGCCTCGAAAACACAGTAATATTGTGGAATAACCGGACCCAAGTCTTATTCATCAAGGTACGATCAAGATTCTTGCAAATGACAGTTTCATCTCTCCTATTGCACCATGTAAACTTTAGACCATGATATCTCATGTCCTATAAAGAACAGTATTGAGACACCTCTTCAAAATCTCGCATACCATGAGCTAGAGATGAGGAATGCTCATAACCAGAATGTTCTTCTATATCAAGGATCTCACTAAAATCACCAAAAATAAGCCAGGGTTTATCTATAAAAATTGGCGAATCACGGTGATCTTTTATGTCCCTCCACAGCTCCTTCCTTTCCGCTTCAAAATTTGAAGCATATACAAATGAACAGAAATTTCCCTCAATCATACCATCCAGAAAAATTGAACAGATGATCATTTGGCCACTCCTAAAACAAGGAGTGACCCTAACCATTGGGCTCCAAACCACCCAAATCCTTGCCAACCTTCCATATTCATATTTATTCAAAGATGACCACTCTGGAACCACCTTCGAAATAATATTGCTAGCTTTATTCTCCTTGAATCGTGTCTCCAATAAGCAACCAAACTGAAACCTCCCACGCTGAATCCACTCTCTAACTACCAATTGTTTTGACGATTTATTAAAACCTCTGATATTCCAAAAGAATCCAAAAATCTTTCATTTTTGCGCAACTTCTTCTTATTCAATCCACTCTGAGATCCCTCTCGAGTTTTTTGAACCGATATACGACAAAAGCTTATGATTTTCTTTTGAGTCTCTTGGGAGAGACTGTCTTGGTATGATCACTTCTTTCTTTTTTGCCGGCTTCCCTTGTACCTCCAAATCCTTAGACAACCATTCGTTGGATAAATGTGTTTCACCTTCCTTGGCCGACTCTGTTTCACTATCCTTGGCCAGAACCTTTAAACTTGCATGGCCCTCATCATCTTGTTTTCACTCTCTGTTATTTCACCTCCCTCCCCTTCTTCCTCCTAACTTGGAACCGGAAATATTGAGTTGGAAAAAATAGACACTTGGCCATACTCTAACTCATGTTTTTTATTCGGTGACCTACTTGCCTTACCCAGAGACACCTCTTACAACTCTTTCTCATCCATACTGTTTACTTGATCCTCAATATTATCTTTCTCTTCCATCTCCTTTTCCACGGCTTCCATCACTTCTTCTGAATTACCAGGCGTTGGTTGTCTTTTACATCTTTCTTTGTTTCCTTTGACATTTCCAGTCCCTTTCCCAACTCCACATTTAGTTCGTCATCATTCCCCCACTTTTCATTTTCAGTATGTTTTCCTTCTGAACAGCTCTCTTTTACACCGACGCATTGTTTCCCACCGTTAACCACACACGCTTTTGCCAAATGATCTATAGGAAGCCAAGGGTATCTATAGTCAACCACAATATATTTCCCCTGAAATTTGAACTTCATTGTTTTCAGGAGTTCCTTAGTTAGATCCACTTTCACAAACACCTTTGCAACCTTTAGGTTGAGGCATTGTTGTGTCTATGGATGCAGCCTATCTGGGACGCCCACCAGACTGGTTATGAAACTTAGACCCTTCCATGAGAACATAGACATAGACAAATTCCGAAGATGTACCCACATAGGGATATATTGTGATTCTTTTTCTTTCTCTTTAATACTCGGTGTCCACTTTGGTAAAACCACTGGCCCACAAGACAAGATCCACATACCCCTTCTGAGTATTCTGTTTCGAGTTATAGGATTTAAGATCCTAGCCTCATTGTTGTGGTGTTAACCACATAGACATCAATCATTTGAGTTTTATCACTAGAAGCCCAAATCTTGTTCACTACCACATGAACTTTAGAAATATGTGGTCCACACGATAAGAATTTCCCGACGAGAAAATCTTCCCAAAGTGGAGAAGCATCCTGAAATACTTCGTCTGGAACCTGGACTGAGCCGATTCCATCATGCATCACAACATCAACCTCATATTTGGGGAAATCTTCTTCCCTTCCACTGCCTTAGCCCACAAACCCGTTTTCAGAACTTGACTCGCCTGACAACTTGGGGAAAGATTCCATGATGTGACCATAGCCACAGTTTCCTCCATCGGAGACCCGACGGTCATGCGACGAGATGCCTTGACCAAGGCGAATCTGCAAAACCCTAATTCCTCCAACAGTCGCCTAGAGCTAAACGGTGCATTTATTCAGATTATCGTTATATCTTGCATGATTATGTCTGAGTAGTTTACTTGTTATATTTAGAGATTTATAGGGTTAATGACGAACTGGTTGATTGATAGATCTGCTAGGGTAATCTTATTATATCCTTCACCATGATTGATCTTTATGCATGTTTCTAGAGTAATTTACTAGAAACATTATTTTAGGATAGTTATGAGACACGAGAGTGTAATCGACTACATAAATCTAATCCATTAGTGGCAATGAGAATTGGTCTAGAACTTAGTGAACATATCCACTTGGTACTTAATGCTTGCTAGATTCATCGATTTCGCAACGAGAGTTGGCCTTTGATTAGAGTTAGGCATTTTTATAGTTTATCGCAGCTTGAGTTGGGTAACTTACTAACGAATTCGAGTTCTAGTATTATTGTTAATAAAACCCTTAGCACATACAGTTCTGATTGCTTGTTTAAATATCCTTAAATCTTAACGATTTTTCCCATCATTTATAAATCGATTTACTTACTTCGTGTTTTCTTTATTGCTTTCATATTTCTGATTTAGCTTAACTCGAAATCTAAAATCTATACTGTGATCCTTAGTCCCTAATGATTTTGGTCTTCAAGCACTACACCGATCATCTTATTTGAGAGGGTGGTTTAAGGTTAATTTGAGCATATCATATGTAAATTACTTATTTAACTTCTTTCATTATTGAATGATAATCCAGTTGATAAACTATAGAAAGAGATGATTTTTTTGACAACAAAATGGCTATTCTATTACTCAGACTTGAGGTGGTCTAGGTAACCAGACTGGAATAGAACAACCAAAATAACAGAGAGAGCGATGGAAACTTCTAGCACTCCTAGCTAAAGAATCTGCAATGCCATTCTGCTCACGGGGAACATGTGAGAGCGTGAAATCCGGAAAACATATCTTCAGCGTCATGAGCACTTCCAGTTCAGTAGCAAAAGTTGGCCAGTTTGTTGGTGTCTTCATCATCAAAATCAGATCTTTTCAGTCCGTTCCAAAGTTTTCACAACTCGAGTGTTGGAGCATGCATTCCATCGCCCACCTAAGTGCCTCTAGTTCTGAGTGTAGAGTTGACTCTCTTCGTGGTAGGTTCCTTGTACCGAGTAGCTGAATGTTCCCCTTGACGTTCTTCTACACCCACTGAAAAATGAAATAGAGGTCCATGAACCATCCACCAGACATATGTTATTCAAGCTTAAGACTTGCTTTTGCTGTATAGGATGATCTAGGATAGGGGCGGTCACTATCTCTTGTGCATTGAACCAAGCTTGGCATTCACTTTCTGCATATCTTATGAGCTCCAATGGGTCTCTATCAATCCCCTGTAAAAGCTTGTCATTCCTTGCTTTCCATATATACCTTATTAATCATGGATAGGGGTCCCTATAATATCTGATGTGCAATGTTGCTTTTCCTCCAAAACAGGTAGTCCATATTCGCGTAGACGCTCGATAATGGGAAGATATTTGGTGCCAAGGGATTTGCTGATAAAGGCCAGACTTGTAACACTGGAGGACATTCGAAGATCGCGTGAGTAACAATTTCCTCTTGTTCCTCTGCAGCGAGGGCAGTAATTGTCACATCGCATACAGCGATGTGTTAGGTTCCTTGTCACCGCTATTTGTCCTGTAATCAGTTGCCATATAAGATCGCGTACCTTGGGGGGGAGCCTTTATTTTCCAGGCCAATTCTTTAAGCTTTGTGATACTAGGTTCCTTAACTTCAAATTCCACCTCGGCGTTGAGAGTGTTGCGTGCTACCCAATATCCATACTTAATTGTGTATTTGTCCATGCTTTGTATAGCTTCAGCATAATGAGTCACTCTTGTGAGACTGACTTACGGCCAGACTTCTGATTAGAGGTATATCTTCATTATGGACTTATATTCCCAGCAGTTACCCATTCCATTCCTTGGAAACTCTGTTAATTAGGTCACTAACTCGCATTTTTGGGTTCATTATTGGTGCAATAGCCCGAGCATGTCTCACCAGTATCGTGGGGATCCAGGGATCTTCCCATGCATTAAATTCATATCCAGAATGGATCTATCTCCTAAATCTTAGTAGAAGTAACAGTCTAGCCGCTGCAAGACTTGTCCACACATGGGTT
>CAJHQP010008095.1:0-28727 GCA_905132765.1 Moricandia arvensis
TCGAAGGAGATATTTAATTTTCAGAATTTATTTTGTCTTTTATTGCTATTGTGTTATCTTGATAACTTAGTTAGGTTTTAACTGTTGTTGCTGATTCTTGAATACGGGTTATAAGGGAGTTATTATATATCTATCTCATTATCCAGTATATGCCTTCAGAGGTTTTGGTAATAACAAATTGTATTGTTGATAGAGGCACCTTGATGTGGGGTAGCAATTTTGGTTAGAGTTTATTGGGACCGCCTACTTGGGTTCTTTGTTTAAGTATTTTCTGCGAAGTTGAACTTAATCACCTGAGTATTCAAACTCAATCTTAGGGTTTCTACTAGCGCAGCGAGAGTTTGGTTATAACTGAATCTAGCTTAACATCTAAATAACGGTAAGTAAGCCAATTTGAATGATGTGGTCATAGGTTGAGATGCGAATAACGACCAATCAAAGACTCTGTGTTCTGGGTCGGGAAGAACCCAATATTGAGCTTTTGCTTTATTGAGAAGAATGAGCATCCAGAGTACAGGAAGGAATTGGCACCCGTCATCACCTCAAATATTTCTTCGTTGTGCTTCGGATTCAAATTTACTCTACCCACAGAATATGGATTTCGTGTCGGTGAGCGATTCCCTAAACCCTAAGGTTTGGAGTTCAAACGATGCTTAATAAACCTATCAATGGCTTCTTAATCTGTAGTACATTTAATCTTACCGTAGAGATTTCTCTAAGTCCAATCTCCTTTTTAATTTAATCCTCACACCGTGTCAAACCCGCAAACAACAATTCTTGAAATCGACTTTTATTGTTTATTATTCATAATTATCTAGATTTAATTCGAAAACGAGTCATAAGTCTATTGTGCGATCCTAGAGTCTTTGTGATTGCTCCTGAAGTATCACACTGAACTCTTATTTGAGAGATTAAAGTGGGACATAGGGTTAATTTGAAAATGACAATAAAACCCCACATCATGCCCGGCGGAGCCTAGACTGTATCAATTTGGTCAAAATCGATTAATAAAAATAATTGGAAATTTTACAAATTCGTCAACCTTCAGATTTTTTAAACAAATATTCAAATAGTATTATGTTCATGCTAGATTCATGAAGTTAAGCGTCATAAACCCTAACGATAACTAGATTAAATATGATGATATAGACGTCATGTAGCCATTTAAAAGTTGCAGAGAGGAAGATCAAGGAAATTAATCAATGTGATCGCCCATCTAGTAACCCGTTAAACTGCAAAAAACACTCATACATGGTTCCTACTAAACACATCTTACAATAATTTCTTATGCATCAGTTAACTATACATAATATAGAGTGACCTCATGAGAAAATCAGTATAGACACAAAAGTGTTATTCTTTATGTATAGAATATAATAATTCTAAAATTATTCCCGTATAATTTCTGGAAAATTAGTTTTTAGGTTAGAGTATGGGTTGTCTCACATGTGAGTTTTCACCTAGAATATTCTTTAACAATTGGTTCAAAGAGTGACTTAAATAAACTAAGGAATAAGATGGTAAAAACTAGACATAGACATTCTGGATACTCCGTTCATATATGAATGGGTTCTTTGGGATATCAGTTTTTTGGATTTTGGAATTTCTGGTCTTCGGTTTAGAACTTGTTCTTCGTACAGATATAAACACATTAATTATGAAGATATCAGATGGAGCGGATATATATTGTCTACAAATAAAGCTAAATTAATGGTAAACTATAGAAATGAAATATATGCACTTAAGTGATAACCTAAATAACATCTAAATTACTAAATAAGATACTCTATTGTTCATATCATTCAATAATTGGATATCAGAAACGTTTGAACTATACATTTGAACTGTGCTCTGGACAGTATCAATATGTGTACACGGTGTTTCATCTTCTCCTTCATCTAAAATAATGTATTTCAGTTTCTTATTAAGATTACTCTTGGAAGAAAATCGTGAGCATGTAGGCTTCCTTATTCACGTTTACATATATATTTGTAAAATGGAATATATATTATACATTCATTTTTTTGGTGTCCAATCATTGTTTCCCGGACCTATGTTGTACACGATGTTAGCGATTAAACGATCACGGATTCGACTTGTATTTCTGTTATGCTTATCTTTTGTATGTGACAGTATGATGAGATCGTAGTTTCAGTCCTCTTAGGATTAAGAGATTCTTTGATAATATGGCAGCTGTACAAGGTACCATCTCATATCCTGCAGCAAGCAAAAGCTTGATTTTATGCTTCATAGACTAACCACTAGTCAATAGTGCATGACTTAACATTTTACTTCGTGGGATCTACTAGGAGCGATAATGCCATAAGAGGTGTACTTATGCTTTGTGGCTTGATGTAGTTCCTTGTACTGGTTTATAGCTCATTTGTGTGCCTGTTCTATTGTTTCCGAGTGAGTTGATTGCCATGCATTTTGGAATTTTTGGTGATACATTGTTCTGCTCTATTGTACTCCAATCTATTTGCTTGAGACTCTAAAAGATGAGACAAGTTGAGAATTGTAAAGTCTGTCTCTCTTAGCCTTGCAACTTTAAGCTTCTCTTTAGTAAGTTGTATCACATACATTGACTATAGTTATTTTAGAGAACATGACCTAATATTTGTCATTGTACGCAGTATGCGTTGTGACTCTGGTTCCTTTTGTTTCAGTGTGTATTAATATCCTTGACTCTTCTCGAGTTGATATATTGAATACTACTTATACATATAGTGACAAACAAACCTTGAGGAGTGTTCGGTTTGTCTATGATCACAGTTATTACATATCGACATAAAGCTAGACAAATGTTACGGCGTTATATTTATTTGTTTACACGTCACAATATTATGCATAGCAGATATTATATTCATTTATCCTTTTACACTTGTTGGCCAGTTCATAGCACATGTTGTTTGCTTATTATGTTAACAGAAGAATCATCAGAGGATCGGACAATATGTGTCATTCTGTACATGTGGTGATGTAACTGTTGATATCAATCAGTTTATACACACCCTATAACGATGCTCGCATATGTAAAATGATGTACACATAATAGAACTAAATGTTTTACATGTGGACGAACTTAAATGAGACTTGGTTACCAATTTATATTCGGTTATGAATCTTCTCATCTCTTGCAACAACCAATTATGGTCAGATCTAAGTTTATATACATTTGAGTAATCTTATGCTGATTCAATCGTGTATGTCTAGTGTTTAGAGAGGTAAAATATTATATATATATATATTGATTTCATTGCTGCACTGATCGTATCATGTTACATAGCATAACATTACTCATCTTAGATTATTTACAAGTTTCAAGATTTGTTTTAACCACTTAATAGCCACACACTTAATTGGATATCAAAATTGCAAGTCTTATCGATCACTGCTACAACCAAATGATGTCCATGTGTGTACACATATTTTACTTTTATGTACAATGAATTCGCTCTCTTTATATAGATAGTGTTCACATGTACACCGATGCAAATAGACATCCATATGTACACCAATATTTTTTTGAACAAGATTCCAAACAGCAGTGTGCTGTATATCGCTTGTGAGACTAGTGCTCATAGTCTTCATAAACAAAAAGATTGTCTAACCTCATAATCTCTATCACTTTCACTACAATCATTTAAGCACTTTGTAAGTCATTTGATCGCAACATTCATTGCAAAAAGATAGACTCTAAAACAACTTACTCTGGCACATAATGATTGTGGCTCTCTCGGGTTTGATTCTGTCACTATGAGGCTTTCACTCCATCTCTCTATCTCTACCACATATACAGTTCTTCCAAGCATTATTTAGTAGTCGCCAGAATCTCTGAACTCTATCACCATACTTAATCTCTTTCTTCACTTAGTACGTCTCCTAAAATGATCGAAGTTCCTATCAATCTCTGCGCTCGATTTTTGCAATCTTGTCAACCATTTCCAGTTATATATTTTAGAAAGCAATGGAGGGATCCATGGTAGGTCTTGCGTAAACAGCCTCCCTTTTCAGAAATTTAATTATTTTACTACACGATTCTCCAAATCTTCAAGAAAGATGGATCATTTAATGATTATGGCAAAAGTTTTCCTAACTCTCCAAGCTCCCGATTGAAATTGCCGTTATAAACAGCATAATTGTGCCATCACCATATTTTTGTCGCTTTATTCCACCCAACTCTAATCTCATTTCTTACTCGGATATGGATCTGAAATCATGTGTTTTTAGAAAACTAGTTATAAATAGCAGATCTTTCCTCCATGACGTGAATACTGAAGCAACGACAATTCTCGACGCCACGACCGCGGATTCGTATCGACAAAAAGCTTCACGGTGGAGAATGAGCAGTTTCCAATTGAGCTTGGATGTGGATGTGAATCGATGAGAAAGAGGAGACGCGGCAGAGATGGTTGCGTAGTGGAGCACAGTTCATGAGACACCGTGATAGAAAAGATATAGTGGCTTGGAATGGTGAGCACGACTTAACAGAGTAAATCCAATCTAAGTGACAGAAGAAGAAGAAGAAGAAGAACGAAGAAGAAGAAGAAGAAGAAGAAGAAGAAGAAGAAAGAAGAAGAAGAAGAAGAAGAAGAAGAAGAAGAAGAAGAGAAGAAGAAGAAGAAGAAGAAGAAGAAGAAGGAAAGAAGAGAAGAAGAAGAAGAAGAAGAAGAAGAAGAAAGAGAAGAAGAAAGAAGAAGAAGAAGAAGAGAAGAAGAAGAGAGAAGAAGAAGAAGAAGAAGAGAGAAGAAGAAGAAGAAGAAGAAGAGAAGAAGAAGAAGAAGAAGGAAGAAGAAAGAAGAAGAAGAAGAAGAAGAAGAGAAAGAAGAAGAAGAAGAAGAAGAAGAGAAGAAGAAGAAGAAGAAGAAGCTCTGATTGTGGTGTTCACCGGCAAGAATGACAACAATCGCGCTGTGTTTTCTTTTTTTCTATTCTAAAAATCTAAATATAAAAAAAATTGCTAACCGAAAAGAAAGGTTAACCAAAACTCAGTATCTAATTTTGGTGTTCACGCGGCAAGAATGACAAACAATCGGCTGTGTTTTCTTTTTTTCTATTCTAAAAATCTAAATATAAAAAAAAATTGCTAACCGAAAAGAAAGTTAACCAAAACTCAGTATCTAATTTTGATTTAGTTTAAGAAAATTACCTCAATACCAATAATTTCCTCAGAGTGTAAGAAAAAATTGTAAAGTGACTTTTTATGTAAATCACTAAAAAATTCCCTTTTCTCTCGTTATCTCTCGCTTATGAAAAAACGCCGTCACGACGAAGGAGGGTTCTCTTCACTTCCGTCTCCGGTGAGTTCTCCTCCGTCACAGTCTCCTTCCTTTTCGTAGTCTCCATCCCAACTTGTCGTCATCTGTCATAGAAGAAGAACCCTAAATCCTGTTTCACTTTTGTCAAATTCGCCTTTTAATCTAAGAAAATTGAACCTGTAAATCCTAAACCAATGCAACTCTAAGTTTTTATTTTATTTTTTTATCATTTATTGTTTGATTGAATGTTATATTCTCAAACCCTAAATTCCAATTTTCACATTCATTTTCCTGTAGTATCATGTTTATCTACTCAGGTTTATAGAGTTTGTTTATGAGTCATTGTGTTTTTTTTCTCACTGTTTTGATTTAGAGAACTTACTTTTTCAGCTATATTTTTCGGATACACGAGCTGGGTGGTTTATTTCTTTTCAGGTAATTTTTGAGTTTTGTTATTAGGCGTTACTTAGTTTGATGAAATTGATTTGTTTTTGTTTTTAAATTTGTGAATTACAGGGATGTTTCAGACAGAACAAAAACTGCTGTTACTATTATGCTTCTTTAGGAGAGGAGGCTTTGGATTTACTCAGTCCAATAGGTTGGGTGTGTAAGTTTGTTTTTGGTTACGTGAATTTCATGGGACGTTTCAGACAAACCAATACCGTAAGGGGAGATTGTGGTAGGTGGTAACCGTGTAACAGCAGGTTACTTTCAACAATCAAGGAAAAAAACCGATGAGGTTTACAAGGTGGTAAGCATGCTAGGGAATTGTTCTGCTTGCCATTTAGATTCAACATTAAAATTTCAGGTTGATGAGAAGGGCACAAGGTGGTTTTACACCGGAGCCATAGGGAGATTCCACCCTGATGGATGTCTTGAAGTCGTAGACAAAAAGAGAGATATCATTAAACTTCAACATGGGGAATACGTGTCCCCTGGAAAGGTTTTCCCATAGAAACTCAGAATCAAATTAAATGATTGTAATGTATGATAAGAGCGTTTCATGCATTTGTATTGTTTGTATTATAATTCTTAGGTAGAGGCAGCTTTGGGTTAAAGCAATTAGGTTGAAAACAACATGGTACACGCAAACTGAATGAACAGCTATTGTGTAGCTCTTGTTGTAGAATCACACGGATCATTAGAGAAATGGGCAGAGGAAGCAGGGGTTAAATAAAATGACTTCTCTGAGCTTTGTGAGAAGGGGTATGCAGTCAAGGAGGTTCAACATTCTCTTACCAAGGTGGAAAAGCTAGAGAAGTTTGAAATTCTAGCAAAGATAAATTTATCGGTGGAGCTGTGGACACACCAGAATGGGGACTAGTCACAGCTACTCTCAAGATAAAAAAGGGGGCAAATAAAGGCCAAGTTCAAAGATGAACTCCACAAGTTGTATGCCTAAAAAGTCTTACATATTACTTGTGAGTTGTGACAAACTTCATATGCTTGGGTTTTGACTTTACTTTCACTAAGAAAGTTTTGGATCATGATGGGGTTGTTAATTTCACTAATAAAGTTTGATCATGATGGTGTTGTTTTCTCCTCTTTTAATACAATAGTTTTCACTCCAACTTGGTAATAACGGAGCAGTTTAAGAGAGTAAAATTAGTGTGGGTACTGAATCAAAAAAGTGATGAAGTAGTCACCATCAATCCAATTGTTATAGTGAGCATTGACATTTGCTATTTGGGTCAGATGGTGAAAAATATGTAGGAGTAATCATCAGTCAAATAATCCTACAAAGAATTATACCCAGTCATGTGACTACGACAAGAGTTAGTGTAGCAGTTACTTTGATATCAAGACACTCAAAGGTCATTGTCCAAGTTCAAACACCTCAAAAGGCCAGCCTAGAGTTTTACTGTGGAATGAATGAAAGGGATCAAAAAATTAGCCTATATATTTCTATCGGGACTTCAACTCTCTAAAACTCAGGCAACAAAGGAAGCCATTTGAAACGATGATGGTTACAAAGGAAGCAAACTTGAAAAGGAAGAAAAGAGGGATGAAGAAGATGAAGACAATTACAAAAAATTAGACCAAATTCTGATATGAATGACACTAGAAATAAACCAAATTCAAAATTAAGGTTAAACCGTATTTAATTCAACATTAAATTAAGTTTGGTTTACACAAACCCAATTTCTGTCAAAAAATCTGCCATAAACATAAATTAAAACGTTTGCCACAACTTTAAGTTGAACATATAACTCTGGCATAAGAAAATAAGTCGAACACTATAAATATATGAACACCAAAATCTATCATTTATTACAAATTTTATAGCTCAATCGCCAGATTATTCTTCAAATCAATTTTCTATTCAATTGGAAAATTTACTCTACCGTAAAAATAAATATGACGTTTCTAAAAAAGTCTCACAGCACTATAGTGGTAGATTTGTTTTTTCTAACAAGATTGTATTAATAAAAATTTTATCAAATATATTTTTTTTTGAAAATAAATCTGACAACAATCAAATGCTAAGGAATTTTGGTAATGCTTTTCTTTTGTTATAATTATGGGCAGGGGCAATTTCGACCATAAAAACATTCTAATATTTTTATAAAATATTAGTCATTCTATTAATAACACAATTAATTTGAGTCATTCTAGTAAAACTTCCCTAAATAATGTAGTCACTAATTTTAACAACTAACTTATAGTCAAACAATATTTGGAAGCTATTTTCTGTTACTTACAATAAGTTTTAAATTATTCACAAATCAGAATAGAAACTAATTAGCAACACTACTTTTTGAAAACAAAATGTGTGGATGAAAAATGTGGTCTTAAATTTGTGCAATTGCGATGTTAGTCACAAATTAGTTGCTTAATTCTGTTGATTACATAGTTTCACTATAGTCGCTCTTTTGCAACTAACTTTCGACTATTTTTATTTTTTTGCGACGAGGTTTCCTAACTATAGTCACAAAATATATACATTTTAGATATTTGCAACTACGTTGCAACTATTTCTTTATTGTAAAAGTGATGTTTTCTTGTAATGTTCATTTTTGATACACACGATTGGCTTTAAATTAGTTTCTCCCATTAATTGGCTATCTGTGGACTAAGACCAAATCACTTCTCTTACATATATAAGTAGAAGATGTTGGAGATAGATTACATATTTTCGCACAAGACCCATCTAGTAAACTAAAGTCGGTCCAATTGACTAAGAAGCAGTTAAAAGAACACACCGGCTTGGAGAGAAAATTAAAGAAATCAGCTATAAGAAAACATAGATTAGAGTAAACACATTCACAAACACACAAAGTCGACACAAAAACTAGGGTTTACCACTGCTTATCGTTCTTGCCCGAGCTCATCACCTATTTATCTCCTTGTAATCACATTTGATCAATCAATTAACGTCATTCAAATAACTCACCACTGAATTTGTGCCTTCCTCTCATACGTGGCCAAATTCAAATTAAAAAATTGGCACCATTTGCTTGGATTAAAAGCAACACCAAAAGATCAAATATGGCTGGAGACTATCTCACCAGCACGTACATTACCACACCGGCCCACTGATGGAAAGCTCATGCTTCGGCAGCTCGTTGAGCATTTGCAGCTGCTTTCTCTTCAATTTGACGTTGAGTAGTTTGTAATTATTCTTGAAAGTCTATAAATGCAGAAGAAAATGAAGTTCTCGTGCCTCCTTTTCTCTTCTTGTTACCTTAAATTGGACGAAGGCTACCAAGTCCATGGTCACGTCTTCTCATATCCAAGGTAATAGACTGAAAATGATCAAAACTTAACATATTAATACTTAACAAAACCATATCAAAATTTAAAAATTATAAAAGAGTTTACCTCAAGGAATATCTCGTTTTTTCAATTGGGGCAAACTCGAGAATTATGGAATTTAAGAAGATCTTTAATATGTGCTAGTTAAGCTAAAAATGCTTTACCACAAAGTATCGGACGTTGGATGTTATGGCGCGTTTATATCCCAGCGGTAATACACTCCACCAAATTTAATATCTCTTCGTGGATATTTTTCCAATATATCTTCCCTTCGTTGAAGATAATAAACTTGTTCCATCCATCAACAATTGGATCATCAACATCTGAAACCATTTGCAAGTGCAAAATCATCCCAACAACCTTCTTCCATGACGTCCAACGAAAGATCTGCCTCACATTCATTGGTGAAAAGTAATACAAATATCCTAACATATGAAGAATAAATTAACACATTAAGGTAACTAAATCAAAATTAAAGAAATGTGTTACAAAAGTTTCACCTTTGTTTCTCCAAGAAACATATAAAGCTCTTCCAACGTATATCATGTCATCCCACTTGCCTTGAACTTCAACTTTCACATTCTTGGACAGTCAAATTTGTAGTTTGGAACAACTTCTCTATATTCTTCCATGAGGACTGGAATGCATTCAAGCACTAATATATGCGCATCGTGTCAATCAAACATATTAGAAAATATAACATGTGTTACATGCATGTGAGCTGTACAAGTCATTTAACTCCAAAAGTTTGATAAACGTGAGAAATGTTCGATTCAGTTCTTTTGGGAGTCTAGCTCTGAAATGATCCTTCATAGAAAATATCTCTTCAACACAGTCATCAAACATGAAACGTTCCATGAAAACATTTTGCAGAACTCCATATCATTAATCACTTGTAGAATAAAAGTTTCAATGTGGCTGCCAACTTTAGACCTTTCTCTCATGACTATCATTAAAAAGTAAAGAAAGGAACATCATCGCACCTCAAGACGAGAACAACTTGTTGCACACACCACTTAATATGTAAGGTCTTCATGCACTCAGTCACACCCAAATCGGTTGAATCTACTTTGCTGGAAAATCATCAAAGACATGTAAAGATATAATATTTTATTTAGAGTCCATCAATATAACATCAATTGGTATCTTTCATATCCTGACTGAAATGACATTGTAGATAATGCTTTTACACTGTAATCACTTATTTGTGCTTTAGTCTATAATATTCTCTCGATTTCTATTTTTGTAGTCCGTACACATAAAATCTCTTCTAAATTCTATTTCTATTTCTCTAAATATTTTCCATTTCGAATTTTCCAAATGTACTACTTTATCTATGAAAATCTCTAATATTAATTGGGGCAAAAAATAAGTTATATTGGTAATAAATTCTCAAGGAGAAAATGCAATAAAATACAATAAACGAAAGAATCCCAAAATAAACTTTCACCATATGTTTCACAAAAGTGTTATTAAAATATTTTATTTTTACTGGCAAACAAAATAGGTTATTGTTTCATGAAAATTGTTGTTTTATTATTTTATTGAAAATATAAACAATATTCAGTTTTTATTAACTTTCGCTTAACTTTATTGCTTTTAGTGTGTTGATCAGAGATTTTTTTAGTATGCAAATAAATGATAAAGTATATGTTTTATAGTTTTAGTATATGTGACATTTGTAGAATGCACCTCTTAAAAACAGACGATGGTAACGTAACAATTGTTACTTTACAATATCGGATTTGGAAAGAAAGAATAAAAGATATATTACTAGATTTTGCATGAACCTTATATGTATTCAATGTATTTAAAGTAATCTCCAAACTGGGAATATGACAAAGGATATTATATCTTGGACTTCTAAGGTTTTAATATTGTAAGATTTTGCAGATCTTGAAAACTCAGAAGAACAAAATGGTGATTGTAAGGATGGTGAAGCCACCGTACTTTGTCATACTCTGTCTTCTCTTAATTATTCTCTGGTTGTTGTCTCGTCATCCCTCATGTTCCCCATATATGAGTACCATCAGAGGAACACAGTTCTCCCACATTCCACCTGTAAGATCAAATATTATGATCACCGTATGATGCTTACGAATTATTTAATAGTTTGATGTTTTTGGTCATAGGAACCTTCAGGCTTATCAAGTTTACTAAAAGAAACAGCTACAGAAGACAATACTGTGATTATTACCATGGTGGATCGAGAATGGGCGCAACCAGCATCTCTTCTTGATATATTCCTTGAGAGTTTTCGGATTGGAGAAAGAACCAAACACTTGCTGAATCATTTGATTGTTGTGGCTCTAGATAATCAAGCTCTTCGATATTGTCGTCGTGCCCATCCTCGTTGTTATCTTCATAGAAGTTCTGGAAAGAGAGCAGGATCTCTAAACCCAGATGGTCTTATTGCCGGTTGGAATAAAAAGGCTTTGGTGAAGAGATTCTAGAACTTGGTTACAACATGATATTTACTGTGAGTTCTCTAATGCCCCAGTTTTTTTTTGTTAATTATGTTGTGGAAACTAGAAACATTGATTTATATTCACGAATCATGCCAGGAAGCCGTTTAGATGTTGTTTAACTATGTAGATGTACTCCCAATGTCACAACTTTTCAAATGTAGTTTATCAAATTTTCTATTTTTCTAACTTTTACACAAGGAAATCGTTGGCTTTTCTTTCAATATGTAAATATTTCTTTGCTTATAGAACGTTATTTCCGTCATTAATTCTATTATATCATAAACTGTCTTAATACATCAATGTCTAATTAAACATTATATACGCTAGCACTAGAGTCACCTAACCAAAACACTAATTTACATGAATTTATCTAAATTGGTTGCAGGAAGCTGATGTGATATGGCTAAGGAACCCTTTAATGCACTGCCATCCACAAAATTTAGTCTCAGTGGCTTGCGGGTTCTCAAAAAGTGATCAACAACATGTAACAGCAGAAAGCACAGGAGGTTTCTTCTTTGCCAAGTCCGATGAAATAACCATAGACATGTTCAAGATCTGAATGTAGAGAGAGTTTTGTATCCTTCTACTGGATACCAATCCTTCTGCGACATTGTCGAGCGGGAAGATGTAATTCGTGGGCTTAACTTGAAAGTAACGTACTTGGATGATGATATTTTTGTGAGGTCTTGTCAACTAAATAGGCAAAACCAAAGCAAGATAACTACAATTCATGCAAGTTGTTATGATGATACAAAGAGTAAGGTGCAGTACCTAAAGTTGCTTCTCCAAGAACGGAAAATATGACTCCACGATGGAGAATTCAGAGACAGCTAAGATCATTTCTTTATACTTTATCATTAATAGAACAATTTTTTTTGATAACTATGTGAATTCATTAATGGGTAATGGACAAGGAGAATTATTATGTTTACGATTCTTCATCCACCAATGCAGAAATTTTAAAACGATTTCTAGGTACTCAACTTAAGTCTATGCTTTGTAATCATAGAGTGAAGACATTATAAGGTTACAAATGAGGCAATTATGAAACTCAGTTACTAATAAAAACGGATCCATTTGACCAGTTATGGGTTAAAAGTAATTCAGTTTTGGCAAATTAGCATTGTATCAATGCAGGACAAAATAGAGAGAGAGAATTGTTAGTTACATCACATGTTTCATAAATGGCCGGTGGAGTTGGATGGTGAGAGAAGGAATACAAAGTCAAAAAAGAAAGGCTTGTGCTTATTTTCAAGGCTTATGTCTCACCAACCCCACAAGCTTCTCAACGAACTGTCATCGGTTGAAATCGAGTTTGATGATGAAGTGCGAGCACTAATTCTTTTGACATCTTTGCCAAATAGTTGGGAGTCAGTGAGGGCAGAGGTTAGTAATTATGTGGGTACTCAAAATCTTAAATTTAATGATGTTATAGATCGATCCTTGCTGAGGAAGTTCATATGATAGACTCTGGCGAGACATCAACGAGCTCTGCTTTCAAAGTGGAAGACATAGGGAGAAACCTAAAAAGAAATAACCGCAGTAATGGCAGATCGAAGTCAAGGTATGGAAGAGGCCAGTCCAAGTTCAAACAGCCTACTAAGTGCTGGATTTGTGGAAAGACAGGCCACATTAAAAGAAACTGTCAGGCACCACCGAAGAAGGAAGACAACAAAGGAGGCGTAGCCAATGCAGTGACATGTGAAATTGCTGATGCATTGGTAGTGTCTGTTGATTCCCGAGGAAAAGTGAAGCTTGTGATGCAGCTACAAATAACACTAAAGCGTCAATCTCCTATGTTGATAGCCCAGTCGATTCATGGGTTATTAACTTAGGAGCGTCATTCCACACCACACCGCACCAAAACATTATGGAGAATTATGTTGCGGGAAATTGCGGAAAGGTATTTCTTGCTGATGGATTACCTTTGTACATTGTTGGTTTTGGAGATATCAACCTGAAGATGTCAGATGGACGTGCGTGGAAGATTACGAAGGTTAGACTAGACATGTACCAAAGTTGATGCGAAATCTGATCTCAGTAGGTCAACTTGATGATATGGGGCACGATGGCCAATTTTGATGGTGGAGTCTGAAGAATCAGGAAATGTTCTATGGTGGTGGCTAGATGTCATAAAAAGGCACTCATTATATGACGACGAGTTATGAAGACATTATTGTTGTTGTCGAGAATGTCAAACAGACCAAGTTGTGGCACATGAGTGAGAAAGGGATGAAACTCATGGTGGAAACTGACGCTCTTCCGGATCTGAAGATGGTGGATCATCAGATGTGTGAAAGTTGCATCCTTGGAAAACATAAACGGGTTAGTTTCTCTAAATGAGGAAGATAGCCAAAATCTGAGAAGTTAGAGCTGGTGCACACTGGTATGTGGGGACCCGCTTTTGCTGCATTGTTGGGAGCTTCATACTACTATGTGACCTTTATTGATGACTCCACAAAGAAGGTGTGGGTTTACTTCATGAAGAACAAGTCTGAAGTGTTCTCGGTTTTCAAGAGATGGAAAGCCATGGTTGAGATTGAGATAAATCTCAAGTTGAAATGTCTAAGGTCTGATAATGGTGGTGAGTATATCAGCGACGAGTTCATGAGATATTGAGCTGATAACGGGATCAAGATGGAGAAGACTATCCCTCGAACGTCTCAACAGAATGGAATAGATGAAGGATGAACTAAACCTTGAATGAGCGTGCAAGGAGCATGAGATTGCACTGTGGATTGCCTAAGATATTTTGGGCAGATGCAATCAGTACTGCATCTTTCTTAATAAACAGAGGACCGTCTGTGTTGTTGGGATTTAAGATTCCTGAAGAAGTTTGGAGTGGGAAGAAAGTAAACCTTTCTTATCTAAAGGTATTCGGTTTCTTATCTTTTGTTCATATTGATGATGTTGCGAGAAGTAACTTGACTCGAAGTCTAAGAAGTGTTACTTCATCGGGTATGGCAACACGGAGTTTGGTTACCGGTTTTGGGATGATGAAAATCGAAAGATCATCCGCAGCAAGAATGTTGTATTCAACGAAGAAGCGTTGTACAAGGATAAGCTAAGAGAAGGCTCAGAGAGGAAAGAGCCAGAAGTTGTTGACCTAGGGGATATCCTGACACCGGAGTTGCAACAGGATACCACAGCAACAGAAGAAGAAATCTCTCAATAGGAGAGTGGTGAGGCTGATGAGAATGATGATTCTGAAGTAGTCCCATATACACCAGTAGCGGAGTTACGACGGACAAGTAGAATCATCAGAAAGCCTTTAAGATTTTCTCCATCGCTCAACTACATTCTGCTCACATATAGAGGCGAGCTTGAATGTTATGAAGAGGCTATGCAAGTGGATGAGTCAATCAAGTGGGAGCTTGCAATGAAAGAAGAGATGGTTTATGAGTAATCCATGAAAGGAACATTGGGAAGCCGTGAAGTGGATTTTCAGATACCTAAAAGGGAATCCAAGTTTGTCATTATGTTTCACAAAGTCTGACATAGGATTGCAGGGATATGTTGATGCTGAAAATGGAGGTGACATTGACAGCACGAAGAGCACAACCGGTATGTCTACACTTTTGACGGTACTGCAATTTGATGGGTTTCAAAGTTGCAGAAAATTGTATCTCTACCAAGTTGTGAAGTTGAGTATTTTGCGGTAACGGAGACAGCAAAAGAGATGATGTGGTTACAATCTTTTCTACAAGAGCTAGATCATGACCAAGGGAAAAGTGTGTTATATTGTGATAGTAAAAGTGTCATTGATTTGGCAAATAATCCGGTTTATCATGCTCGAACGAAGCACATACATCGTCGGTATCATTTTATCAGATCAGCGTTAAAAGATGAAATGTTGGTGCTTGAAAAGATCCCAGGAATTAAGAATCCGGCAAACATGCTAACGAAGGTCGTGTCGTTTGAGAAGCTGAGGTGGTGTGCAACCTCAGTTGGCTTGTTGGAGTAACAACCTGGGAACACTTGCTACATTCATCAAGGTGTTAAGACATATTGAAATCAGTCTTCAAGTGGGAGATTGTTAGTTACATCACGTGTTTCACAAGACGGTGAAATGGCCGGTGGAGTTGGACGGTGAGAGAAGGAAGATAAAGTCAAAAAGAAAGGCTTGTGTCTATTTTCAACACTTACGCCTCACCAACCCCACAAGCTTCTCCTATAAATACATGCATATGGTGAAGAGGCAAATCATCCCAACATCCCAAAAAAAAGAGAGAGCAAGAGAAGAGAAGAAGAAAAAGTTCGTGAGAGAAAAGAAAATTGTTAAGAAATTAAAAGTAATTTCTTGAGTGTATTTGAGATCGAGTGTGAGTTGAGAGCATTGTAAAATTTCCCGGGTTAATAATAAAATTTCTGTAGCAGGTTCGGAGACGTAGGCAAGATTGGCCGAACTCCGTTAACAATTTTGTGTGTGTCTTCCCGCTCCGGTAAATTCTGGTTTCCCGCAAAATTTGACCTGTATTTCTTAACAAGAACATTTGCAATGGTCAAAACAAAAGCATGATAACAGTTGATTATCTTTTTGACTTGATTGTGCAGGAAAATGTATGAACTAGGAACCTTAAGCACAACACTAGACCACTCAATATTTCCCCAAACTTCATCATTGCGTCTTTCAAACAAAATCACCGCACACCAAATCTGTTTGTGACCAGGACATGCAAGCTTGTCCCATACCATTAAGAGTTTTCCAGAGTAGGTAGCTGTTTCAATCACACGGTAACAAAGATGCTTATTCAACATATCCAAACCTCTAACTACTCTCGCCATTTTAGTGTTTGATTCAAACCACACACAACGTCTTTTATCAAAACTATACCATTTACCATATGTGAGATCATAAACGTAGTTATGCTTGTCTATTGTTTTAAGTTTTGAGAAGCGAATCTCAACGTCAGGGTCAGGTATAGGTTCCCAAATTTGTGTCTTTGGGTCGAAAACCTCACTCCAGTTCGCAGATTCATCATTAAACTTGCAACCTTCTACTACATATATCTTCTCATTAAGGACGTTCACAACCGCATTCTTTCGAGCTACATTCATGTTGGGAGCTTTTTTCAAGAAGCCAATCCCCTTAGAGACCCGCATGTAAGTGATATTGAAAGTGAATATTAGATAGTCTCAATCACGCGACTAACGTCTCTCTCTTAAGTGATGTATATTACCTTTCCATAAGCTTCATTGTACGCTGACTATATATGTACATCCTTATGATCAATAGAAGAAGTGAATCCCATAACCTAATATGGTATCAGAGCTATAGGTTTATTTTTTTCCGCCTCCCAAATCTCTTCTCTTCTCTGCTTCTCATAGTCTTCTTCTTCCTCTCTCAGTAACTCACGATGTCAGAGTCAACAGCAGAACGGACCTCCGTGTTCAATACACAAGACCCACAAAGCACACTTCTCTCTGTCAATATGTCTAGTGTCACCAAGCTCACCAACCTCAACTATGTGATGTGGAGCCGATAGGTTCGTGCCTTGCTTGAAGGTCATGAACTATAACACTTCATCGAAGACACCGACACTGCTCCCCCATCGACAGTTGTGGTCAATGACTTCTCTTCTCCGAATCCGGCATATGCCCCATGGAGACGACAAGATCGTCTCCTTTACAGCTCTATGATAGGCTCGATCTCTCTGCCGGTTCAGTCTGTGGTATCAAGTGCAAACACGACCAGAGAATTTTGGAACACACTCGCCACAACCTTTGGCAATGCCTCACGTGGGCATATACGTCAGCTGAAACTACAGATCGAAAGATGTGTCAAAGGAACAAAGACGATCAGTGAATATCTCAGGCTGATCAAATCGAAAGCTGATGATCTTGCTCTCCTAGGAAAACCAATGGATCATGAGGATCTTACCGAAAGAATACTTGCAGGACTTAGTGATGAGTACAAGCCTGAAGTTGATGCCATCCATGGCCGTGATGTGCGCATCTCGTATGCAGAACTCCATGAACGTCTACTTAACCGTGAAGCTATTATCATGTGCAGTGAGACAGCTCCAGTCACTCCGATTGTCGCTCATGCAATGGATACACATCCAAACAACAACAACAACCACCACTGGCGCAACAATAACAATCAAAATTGGCACCACACCAACAATAAGACTCGCCACTCTCAGAACAACAACCAGCAGTGCGTCTCCAAGCCTTACTTAGGTCGCTGTCAAGCCTGCGGAACACAAGGCCACAGTGCTAGATACTGTCCTGATTTTCGGATGGTATGAGGATCTGCACTTGCGGCTCAGATGCCTCAACAACAGAGGAACAACAACACGTGGAACAATGCTCCACAGCTTCAACAGTGGCCCCCGAGTGCCAACCCTTCTATGATTTCTGACTCCTCAACATGGCGACTATACTCTGGTGCCTCACACCACATGACATCCGACTTAGCTAATTTTTCCTTGCATAACCCTTACAGTGGTGGTGATGGTGTCCAACTCGGTGATGAATCTGGACTTCATATCTCACACTCTGGTTCACTATCTCTTCCCTCTTATACTCGTCCATTCCTTTTAAATAAAGTCTTATGTGTTCCTGCTCTTGAAAAGAATCTTATCTCAGTTTTCCAATTATGTACAATGGGGTTGCGGTTACTTTTACTCCTACTTATTTTCAGGTAAGGGACTTGGAAACAGGGACACTCCGCCTCGAAGGGAAAACTAGAGATGGAACGTAGCAATGGCCACAATCCTCAACATCTAAACCTTTACTAGCCTTTGCATCTGCCGGAAGACAACCTTGTCGGATTGGCATTCCCGTTTGGGACATCCAACATTTTCAATTCTTCAAAAAGTTGTTTCTCAATTTCAGTTACATGTTGTTTCAAATGCTTTAATGTCTCAGCCATGCACTGCTTGCTCTATTAATAAAATGCATAAGTTATCTTTTCAAAACTCAACTCTTTGATCTTCTCAACCTCTAGATGTAGTATTTTCAGATGTGTGGACTTCTCCCATGATTTCAATCGATGGTTTCAAATACTACGTTATTTTTATTGATCGCTACACTCGATACACTTGGTTGTATCCCTTAAAAATGAAGTCTCACTTTTTTCATGTTTTCACCCGGTTCAAAGCCTTGGTTGAAAATCGATTTCAAACCAAGTTACGAACCTTATACACAGACAATGGGGGTGAATATATTGGGCTGCGAGATTTTTTAGCTCAACATGGCATCTCTCATATGACAAGTCCGCCTCATACGCCAGAACATAATGGCATCGCAGAACGTCGACATCGACATATTGTAGAAACAGACCTTGCCCTCCTTTCTCATGCGTCGATGCCACAGTTTTATTGGACCTATGCGTTTGCAACGGCTGTCTATTTAATAAAAAGAATGCCATCAGCAGTTTTAGATTTCAAAACACCTTTCCAAAATCTTCATGGACATAGTCCAAACTATCAGAAGCTAAAGGTCTTTGGGTGCTTATGTTTCCCATGGATTAGACCTTACACATCTCATAAGCTAGATGCTAAATCCACACCATTTGTGTTCTTGGGTTACTCTATTACGCAAAGTGCATATTTTTGTTTAGATCGCTTGACATCACGAATTTATACTTCTCGACATGTTGTCTTTCATGAACATGTTTTCCCGTTCTCTTTACCCTCTCATATAGAGTCTACTGATACTGATGACACTGAACCTTCAACTCACCCCACTGTCAAGCGTGTGCCTCTTAGTACTCCTTCTACAGGTTCTGTCTCTCAACCTCAAGAATACGCTCATAACTCATCATCGCCAGCACCAGATCCAACCCCGGAACCAGACACAGAGAACACAGAGCCGGCTCTTGCTGTAACAGAAACCCAACCAACGTCCAACCAAACTCATTCCCAGCCAGCTACTCCTCGTCCAGTCAGACAAAGCACTAGGCCTCTGAAGCCTGTCCAGAAGTTAAATCTTCATACGAAAGTTACTCAGACAACAGAAGCACCTCGTACAACAGTGGCCCAAGCTCCAAAAGTCCTCATTCGAGAAAAGCAATGAGTGACGAATGCAATGCTCAAATCGGTAATCATACTTGGGATCTTGAGAAATTGAATGATGATACTTGTTTCAATGTTGTAGGGTGCAAGTGGATTTTTAAGATCAAACGGAACCCAGACGGAACGATTGCGAGATACAAGGCTCGACTTGTCGTGAAGGGCTTTACACAAAAAACAGGAATTGACTACCATGAAACCTTCAGTCCTGTAGTGAAACCAGCCACCATACGAACAGTCCTAAGCACTGCAATTTCGGCTAACTGGCCCATTCGACAACTTGATTCAACAACGCATTCTTGCAAGGAACATTGAAAGATGAAGTCTATATGGCACAACCACCGGGTTTTATCAACAAAGACAACCCAAATGCAGTATGCAGATTACGCAAAGCCATCTATGGCCTTAAACAAGCTCCTCGAGCTTGGTATAATGAGTTCAAACGATTCCTCCTTCACACAGGTTTCATCAACTCTTTAGCCGACGCGTCATTTGTTCATCTACCGAAAACAGGGATTTTTTCTTTACATGGCTTGCCTATGTCGATGATCTAATAGTTACAGGAAATAGTCCAACACATCTGTCTAAATTTATAGATTCCCTCTCACATCGATTTCTCTCAAAGAACTTGATGATCTCTTTTTCTTTCTAGGTATAGAGGTGTTACGTAACGCCTCAAGGCATGCTTTTAACCCAAACTCGTTACATCACAGATCTACTACATAGGACAAAGATGGTGAACTATTACCCGATCGCGACTCCGATGTGCTCCAATACAACCCTGACTCTGTTTTCAGGCACTCCACTCGCTGATCCAACAGGAGGTACCGTCAGTCGTTGGTAGTCTCCAATACCTCTCTCTTACAAGGCCTGACATATCCTTCCCGGTTAACAAGATGTCACAGTTCATGGATAAACCGACCAATGAACCACTGGCTGCAGTCAAAAGAATCCCTACGCTACCTTGCTGGCTCTATGACGAAAGGAATTACATTTCAGGCCAACAACAAGCCAACATTACATGCTTTCACAGATGTTGACTTGGCTGGCAACAAAGATGATTACACATCCACTGGCGCCTACATTGTTTACCTCGGCAGTCACCCCATTGCGTGGTTCTCAAAGAAACAAAGTGGAGTATCATGCTCCTCAACTGAAGCCGAATATAGATCACTGGCCTCTACAACAAACTGAATTGTTTCCTGGATTACATCTCTACTGAATGAGCTTGGCATCAAGTCTCCAACCACTCTGGTAATATATTTTGATAATATTGGTGCAACTTACTTGGCGGCAATCCAGTGTTTCACTCAAGGATGAAGTATTTGGCTCTTGACTATCACCTTGTGCGCCAATACATTCAAGCAGGCACACTACGAGTCTCCCATGTCTCATCCCAAGACCAACTTGCCGATGTCCTTACTAAACCCCTACTTCGACCTACATTTGACTCACTGACACTCAAGATCGGACTCTCTACTGGCCGTCCATCTTCTGGGGGTGTGTAAGTGATATAGAATATGAATATTAGATAGTCTCAATCACGCACTAAGGAGTCTCTCTCTTAAGTGTTGATATTACTTTCCATAAGCTTCATTGTACGCTGACTATATATGTACATCCTTATGATCAACAGAAGAAGTGAATCCCATAACCTAATACCGCATTACCGGGGAAGGAGCTTCGTTTTGGGGGAATGCGGACCAGTCTGAACCAGACCTCATTATGAAAAAGGTACACGAGGAGAATAAACCAAGCGAGTATTTCTGGTAGATAGATGAGCATCCTTGTTCAAGTCATTGGTTAGGGTTTGGTCAGGTTTTGTCTAGAGAGCTAACCAGGAAGGACGTACATGGGTGGTCAACTGTAAGCAGACAAAGTATTTGTTCACATTTTCTAAGATGAATTAGCGCTCCAGAGAGTTTTGTGATGAGACGAGAGAGAAAAATGTCTTGCAAACTAAGGAGAGCTTCGGGTAGTATGATCTCGATATTCGGGCTATGCAGTTTCAATATAATATCATCTGGAATTGACAAAAACGATGGAGATGAATTCACCTTCTTCTTCTTTTGCGGTGGTTCCACTTCAAAATGCATACTTGTAGAGACAAATAGTAAAATTAGGTAAACACGGTTAGTGCTTATATACTACCGTATGGATCAAACGAAAATAAAAAGGAGATTTGAACCTTTTCATATGGGTCAGTCAAGCCTATTTTGTGTTCAACAAACTTAAATAAACCTAGGTGACTAATCTAATAATTATGCGCCTATCTGAATGAAAGAGACAAACAAAAAAAAAATCATTTAATGTTTGCTCTAACACGAAGCAAACATACATTATATTAAAAAAGTTTTTCTTAGGTTCACCAACCAATAGTATTTAGTTATTTCAGATTTAATATCTTTTAAAAAAGAAACAAAATAAGAAAAAATTTTAAAGTTCTATTATGTTTTTAAAATAAATAAAAAAAAATAATAGTAATTACCAATTTTTTTTTAATATTGTTAATGCGGTCAACAATATACTAAACCCGAAACACTAAATCCTAAACATTAAATCCTAAACCTTGGGTAAACCCTAAACGTTTGGGAAAATTCTAAACCCTAAGGTTTAGGGATTGATCCAAGGGTTTAGGATTAAGGGTTTAGGGTTTCGTTTAGAGTTTAGAATTAAGGGTTTAGTGTTTAGAATTTACTCAAGGATTGAAGGTTTACCTAAGGGTTCAGGGTTTACACAAAGATTTAGGGTTTAGGATTAAGGGTTTGGTTTAGGGTATAGGATTAAGGGTTTAGGGTTTAGTGTTTAGAATTTACTCAAGGATTCAAGTTTTTACCTAAGGATTCAGGGTTTACCCAACGATTTAAGGTTTAGTGTTTAGGATTTAGGGTTTAGTATTTTGTTGACAACATTAACAATATTAAAAAAAATTTGTTAATTACAACTTTTTTTATTTATTTAAAAAACATAATATAACCTTAAAAATCTAATTATTTTTTCATTTTTAAAAATATATTAAATCTCAAATAACTAAATACTATTGGTTGGTGAACCTATAAGTTCACCCTAAGGGGTGAATCCAAGAAAAACTCCTCTAAAATAGAAAGCTTAAATCTCTTCTTTCTAATATATATTTTATTTTGATTTATTTTAATCAAAATATATAAGTTAATTACTTATTTGTCTTTTACCCTAATTTATAAGGATCAGTTTCTTCTCTAATTATTATACACCTCTCTTTCTTCTCTTTTCCTCCTATGCTCTTTTTTTCTTTCTTCTTCCTCTGCTTTTTCTTCTTCCACTTTCTACGATCTTACAAATTATCTTTTTATCTTTTATTTTAGAAGTTTTCCTTCTCTTCTCTCTTCTTCAATCGAATTTTAGCCTTTTTTGCCAAAGGTGATAAAAAGTACAGAGATAACAGATCTGCCATTAGCGACGATACATCCATGATCAAAGGTCAACCGCAAACATAAACGACGCCGACAAGAAATTCTGGGTTTTTTTTTTACTTAGGATCTTTTTTGTTTTGTTCAATTTTGGGATTTTTCTAGATTTTCTTTATTAATAAGTATGTTTAAGTCATGGATCTATAATTTTGGTATTTGATTTGTGTATTTATTTATCTACCGATCTAAATTCAATAGATTCCTTGTAACTTGGAGAACTACACTAGTAGAACTGAGTAAAACTAGTACAATTGACTATTACAAGTATAACTAGTAGAATTGAGTATAATTAAGTATAACTCAGTATAGCTTAGCAGAAATGAGTAGAACTAGTAAAATTAGTATAACGTAATTGTACAGGTATAACCAGATGGACCGGTATAACCAATTGTACGTTTGATATTTAAATTTGAAATTAAAAAAAAATCTGAAATTTTGAAATTTTAAAAATCCCAAAAAATTGAAATTTTCAAATTATAGATTTTTTTTAAATAATTCGAAAATAAAAAAGGATAAAATCGGGTTCCATGTTTTTATTAAAATATGAAGGATATTAAAATTAGTGAAGGATGTAGTGGATCTATATTTTTTCGTAGGACATATGAGGTGATGCGTCTTCACTGAGAGAACATCTCCTATATCCCTACATCTAAAATAGAAAGCTAAAATATTTTTCATTCTAAAATATATTTTATTTTGATTTATTTTACTTTCTTCTTTCTTCCTCATCTGCTCTTTCTTCTCTCTTTGACCTCTGCACTTTCTTATTCTACTTTCTTAGATATTAGAAATTATCTTTTTTTTACCTTATATTTCAAAAGTTTTCCTTCTCTCTTCTCTCTTCTTCAATCGATTTTTGGTTTTTTTTTTGTCGAAGGTGATGAAAAGTACAGAGATAACAGATAAGCCATTAGCGACGGTACCTCCATGCTTGAAGGTGAAGCCACAACGTTACATCCTAATCAACCGCTGAAGAAAAAGAAACATAAATGAGGCTGAGAACAAAATTTGGGTTTTCTTTGATTTAGGGTTCTTTTTGTTTTGTTCATTTTGGGCTTTTGCTGGATTTTTTTATTTAATTAAGTATGTTTCTTATTATTTTAAGTCATGGATCTATAATTTTGGTATCTCATCTGTGTATTTCTTTGATTTTATCTGTCGATCTTAATTCAATAGAATTTTTGTAACATGGAATAGTAGAACTGAGTAAAACTAGAATAACTGAGTATAACTAATATAAGTGAGTATAACTAGTAGAAGTAGTAGAACTGAGTAAGAATTGAGTAAGAACTGAGTAGAACTGAGTATAGCTGAGCAGGAATGAGTTAAACTAGTAAACTAGAATAACGTAATTGTACCAATATAACCAAATGGATCGGTATAATAAGTTGTACATTTTATAATTAAAATTTGAAACGTAAAAAATCTGAAATACTGAAATTTTAAAATTCAAAAAAAAATAATTTTTTTTTTGAATTTTTGAATTAGAGATTTTTTTAAAAAATAATTTGAAAATAGACAAGGGTATAATCGGGTTCCATGTTTTTATTAAAAATGAAGGATATTGAGATTAGTGAAGGATAAAGTGGATCTATTTATTTTTTTGTAAAATGACATATAATGTGATGTCTCTCTAGTGAGAGAACATCTCCTATATCCCTAAAGCTAAAATCATTTCCTTCTAAAATATATTTTATTTTGATTTATTTTACTCGAGATATAAAAGTTAATTACTTATTTATCCTTTACTCTAATTTATAAGGATCAGTTTCCTATCTAATTTTTTTACCCCTCTCCTTCTTCTTTCTTCCTCATCTGCTCTTTCTTTTCTCTTTGACCTCTACTCTTTCTTCTTCTATTTTCTTAGATATTAGAACTTATCTTTTTACCTTCTATTTTAGAAGTTTTCCTTCTCTCTTCTTCAATCGGATTTTGGGCTTTTTTGTTGAAAGTGATGAAAAGTACAGAGATAACATATATGCCATTAGCGACGGTACCCCCATGCTTGAAGGTGAAGTCAAAACGTTACATCCTAATCAACTGCTGAAGAAAAGAAACATAAATGAGGTCGACAACAAAATTTGGGTTTTCTTTGATTTAGGGTTGTTTTTGTTTTGTTCATTTTGGGCTTTTGCTGGATTTTTATTTTATTTAATTAAGTATGTTTCTTATTATTTTTAAGTCATGGATCTATAATTTTGGTATCTGATTTGTGTATTTCTTTGATTTTAACTGCCGATCTGAATCCAATAGAATTTTTGTAACATGGAGAACTACTCTAGTAGAACTGAGTAAAACTAGGAGTATAACTAGTATAACTAGTAGAACTAAGTAGAGCTGAGTAAGAACTAAGTAAGAACTGAGTATAGCTGAGCAGAAATGAGTAGAAATAGTAAACTAGAATAACGTAATTGTACCAGTATAACCAGATGGACCGGTATAACAAGTTGTACGGTTGATAATTAAAATTTGAAACGTAAAAAATCTGAAAAACTGAAATTTTAAAAATTCAAAAAATTTGATTTTTTTTTGAATTTCCGAATTAGAGATTTTATAAAAAACAATTCGAAAATAGACAAGGGTAAAATCAGGTTTCCATGTTTTATTAAAATAAAGGATATTGAGATTAGTGAAGGATGTGGATCTATTTTTTATTTTATTTTTTTTGTAAAAGGACATATAAGGTGATGTCTCTCCATTGAGAAAACATCTCATATATCCCTAAAGCTAAAATATTTTTCTTCTAAATATTTTTTTAATTTATTTTAATCGAGATATATAAGTTAATTACTTATTTATCATTTACTCTAATTTATAAGGATAAGTTCCTATCTAATTTTTTACCCCTCTCCTTCTTCTTTCTTCCTCATATGCTCTTTCTTCTCTCTTTGACCTCTGCTCTTTCTTCTTCTACTTTCTTAGATATTAGAACTTATCTTTTTACCTTCTATTTTAGAATTTTTCCTTCTCTCTTCTCTCTTATTCAATCAATTTTTAGGCTTTTTTGCCGAAGGTGATGAAAAGTACAGAGATAACAAATATGTCATTAGCGACGGTACCTCCATGCTTGAAGGTGAAGCCAAAACGTTATATCCTAATCAACCGCTGAAGAAAAAGAAACATAAACGAGGTCGACAACAAATTTTGGGTTTTCTTTGATTTAGGGTTCTTTTTGCTTTGTTCATTTTGGGCTTTTGCTTGATTTTTTTATTTAATTAATTATGTTTCTTATTATTTTTAAGTCATGAATATATAATTTTGGTATCTGATTTGTGTATTTTTTGATTTTATTTGCCAATTTGAATTCAATAGAATTTTGTAAGATGGAGAACTACTCTAGTAAAACTGAGTAAAACTAGAATAACTAAGTATAACTAGTATAACTAGTAGAATTTCGTATAACTCGTAGAAGTTAGTAAGAACTGAGTAGAACTGAGTATAGATGAGCAGAAATTAGTAGAACTAGTAAAACTAGAATAACGTAGATGTACCAATATAACCAGATGGACCGGTATTACAAGTTGCATGTTTGATGATTAAAATTTGGCACTGAAAAAATCTGAAATTTTGAAAATTCAAAAATTTTGAAAGTTTTCGAATTATAGAATTTTTTTAAATAATTCAAACATAGACAAGGGTAAATCGGGTTTTCATGTTTTATTTAAAGACGAATGATATTGAGATTAGTGAAGGATATAATGAATCTGTTTTTTTTTGTAAAATGACATATAAGATGATGTCTCTCCAAGAGTTGTTGTATGTAGCACTCAAACTTCACTTTTGTCATAAATGAGTCCAGCCTGAGCCACAACTAGTTAAAATAGTTAAAATAGCCATTTAGTTACTAGCTCACTGGTAATGTTTACAAGTTTAACTTATATCCAAGACGATGAAAACTATATGGGTCTTCTTACACCAATATAATGGGCGTTCCAGCCTGAATATTCTGGCATTCTTATTTAAGTCCTTTACTATGGATTCATTTGGATGGAAATTATTTTACAGTTAAGAGTATCTTTTTTTTTGATAAAGGGTGAGAAAGCAAATAATTTTTTGTCCATTAATATTTTCATCTACTGTGGAAGCAACATAACCTAATAGTTAAGGTTTAAAGGCTTCTACAACCTAAGGTTGAGGTTCGAATCCCATACAATGCAATTTATTGCCAATTATTGATGTGGCGCTTGTCAGAGGTTCCAGCGTACTACATGCAGAGCCGATCGTTATGGTCGTCTGCTGTGGAGAGCATGTCTATCGAGGGTGTCGTATATGCATAATCGACCGTCGATCCAAGTGTTTTGAGGAGAGCTTCATCGTGGAGCATTATCCTTGAGTTATTTATCATCTTTCACATGTTGCAGGTAGTTTCATCATCACATCTAATAGAATTATGAATTATATGATGATGTAATTGTTATCTAACGTTAAAAAAACGTATCCTTTCCAGAAAAGAGAAAAAATATTTTCATCTATTTTCACATAGGAATCAGCATAATGAATTGTTGTTCCGATCATTTTCTTTTGAGTTGAATGTAAAATTTATTTCACACCCAAAACCGTTTTTGTACGTCAAGTATTCATAAATTATATCCAGGAATAATTGGGGCCGACAATACTCGCAGAAAGAGTGGAAGAAGAGGAAGGAGGCTTTGATTTATTTTCTGGCTTCAGCTGGAGGATCCCTTTTATGAGTAATCTCTCTGTTTCTAGCTCTCTCTCCCTGCTTTATTTTAATGAGTTTTGGATTACTATATGCGTTGTTGAGTCTCGACACAAACAGATTTATCCGAAACATTTTGGTTGTCACTACTTTCTCATAACATTGTCTTTTGGTTGCTATTTTCAAAGTTTCAATATTTAGTTTGTGGTTGATAAAATTACAATTGTGATAAAATGTGACTTTTAACCCCTAACTAGAAAATGGTTCCAACTAATCATGGTAGCTATCTTTTGAATTCATAATAATGATAGAAGTGGTGTAATTTCTCATAAGAAACAGTTGGCAAATTGATAGAAACCATGGTTCTTAAACATCAACTAAAATGAAACTAAACGAATAAATTTTTTATTCATTAAACTTAGAATTTAAAACCGATTAAGAATAAAAGACACCATTCTAGGTTTAAAAAGTGTGCCTTAGCGAGCTAAAGCGTGAGGCGACCACCGCCTCCGAGGTGTGAAGCAAGGCGAATTAAAGAAAGCGTCGCTTCAACCTCGCCTCGAGTCGCTTCGGAAGTCTTATGCCTTATCACGCTTCACTACTTATGCGACTAACGATAAATTTCCTATCAAAAAGTATTTTACATTTCATAAAAAAAAATAATAATGATTAAAAATATATTTAGTTTCTATGGTTTCGAAACTTCTATTCACGTAAAGTTGGCTAATTAATGTCTTTACTTTTTTGAAAAATATATTTTCAACGTTAGTCTTGCACTGTCTATTCTTTCTTCTTGTACTTCTGGTTCATAAACCTTTTGGTTCTTGTTTCCGCTCTGTTTTCTAAATCTCCATATTCTTTTCTTCTCCCCATGTCTACTTCAAACTAAGCAAGTTGATCTAGCAAAAAAGTATGCAACTGCTGATCCTAAGAAATGTTGTTGTTGGATATGCAACTTTGTGGTAAAAGTCATGAATGGTAGAGTTTTACGGGTTAAACAACACGAGTAGGAGGCTTTTTGACTGTTACTCTATGTCCTAAAGTCCTTGGTCGTGTCAATGAAGAAGTCAAGACCTTCTTAATTACAAGGCTAATGCTAAAGCTTCTCTCCAAATGCA
>CAJHQP010008096.1:0-28726 GCA_905132765.1 Moricandia arvensis
ATAAATATGAAAACTTTGGAGATACAGTATTCATCATCAATCATTTTTTGGATCAATTCACTCAACAATATAATGAATTTACAACAAAATTGTCTGAAATTAAAGCTAAGAATGGAAAATGCTATAAATAACTAAATCTTTGATTCAAATGTAAAAGTGACCAAAATTCAACAATAGCAAGTAACCCAAAATATTGAAATAAAACAAACCTTATGAGCAAACAAAACTGTATGTAATTTACCAATAAAATTTTCGCGTGAGAAGACCCTTAACATAAATCTTAAAAATAATTTATAAATTTATGAAAATTATATAGGGAAAAAATAGAATCATGTAGCACCACATTTGTAAATGATGTAATTTATAAAGCTAAAATGGAATTTTTCACCGATATTTAATGAGAATAAGCCATGATAGGCCATGGTTAGGTCTTCTAACATATGTTAAGTATTGTAGGTATTTAGGGTATTTGAAATTATTTTAAGTTTTATTTTTGAATTTTGAATTTGATGAATATGTGTAGTTAATCTATAATAAAGATGATTTAAACACTTTCTAAGTTTGTTTTATGTTTAAGGAAGTGTTTTTTGCTTAGTTAATTGATTTTAGGGTTCGGAAAATTCTAGAAGAACTTCCCGAGAAGCCTTATAACATATAATACATTAGAAGACTTCATGGATACTTCACAAAAAACTCCTACAATTTTCCCGCTTGAATTTCAATGAAATTCAAATTCTCGCCTAATAGCGAAGTCTTCCAAGTGTCTTTTAGTAGTCTTCACAAAGACTTCCAATAGTCATCTCGCGAAGACTTCCCTGTAAATCTTCTAAGGAAAACTTCTTAGAAGTCTTCTCAAACAATAAATCTTAAAATAATTTATAAAATTTATAAAAAAAATTTATATGGGGGAAAATAGAAATCATAGTAGCCCACAAACATTTGTAAATGATGTAAATATATATCAACTAAAATTTAAATTATTTTCAACCAAGATAATTTAATGTAGAATGAGTCATGATAATCATTGGGTTTAGGTTTAGTAACATATGTATAATATTGTAGGGAAGTTTTAGGGGTAGATTTGAATCTTATCTTTTAACTTTTTTATTTTTTGAATTTGACAAATATGTGTTAGTGATTTTCTAATAAGTTGATTTTAAACATCTTACTAAGATTTTTTATGTTTAAGAAAGTTGTTTTTTGCTTAGTTAATTGATTTTAGGGGTTCAGAAAACTTCCAGAAGACTTCCTGGGAAGTCTTCTACTCTTGGAAGACTTCCACCGGACGAATCCGCAGACGACTTTCTCTTGGAAGACTTCCTGAAAGACTCCAAGAAAACTTCTCAAGAAGTCTTCAAAACCAAAGAGAAACTTAATTTTACCTTCAATTTGAAATTAATCGCGAAAAAAACCAAAATATATTTAACCTAACCTGATAAATTTACCGGGCATATAAATAGTATTTTTTCACACTATTCTTTTTCACTTTTCAGTGTTTCAGAAAAGAAAAAAAAAGAAGTTGGTGAAACCCTAGCTCCCTCTTCTAAGGTGATTTCCGCGAATCTCTTCTCGTCGTTTTCACTCCATGTATCTGTTTTTTCCAGTCAATCTTGTATCTCCTTCATCGCCCAATGTGTATATAGTAGATTAAACTAACCAATTATCTTTATTTAGATCTGAAACCGTTTGTTCTCCCTGTGACTTCTCTCATTTCTTTCCTTTCCGACTCAATCTCCGCATCGGCTGTTAAGTTAACCATTTGTCCGTAAGTCTCTGGAATTCTGCGTAAGTCTTCATGGAAGTCATCTGTAAGTCTTCATAGAAGTCATCTGGAAGACTTCATGGAGTGTCTAGAAGTCTTCCATGAAGTCTTCCGTAAGTCTTTGGTAAGTCTTCGTAAGTCTTCGTAATATTCCGTAAGTCTTCGGTAAATATTCGGTATTTTTGGTAAGTCTTCCAAAGTCTTCTGAAGTTTTTCTAGTCTTTTGAATTCTTCTGAAGTCTTACGGAGTCTTCTAGAGTCTGGATGTTATTATAGAACTTTGTGTGTTTGTTTTATGTTTGAGATGTTGTTTTTTTCATTGTTTGTAGGCTGTAAAATGGAATTACCAGAACTTCCGAAGAGGTTGTTCACCCTAGAGGAAAAGCTCATTCATTGAAAGAGCATTGGATATCATACCGATGACCCCCAAATTACTTCCAGCTGCAAAGGATGCTCTCCATGTTGATGAATGAGAGGAGCTGAGGAACTCTAGGTTGGGAAGTCTTCATAATTTTTGGGAGTTGAAATTTGGTTGGGCGTCAAGACTGGTCCACTTTATGCTCTATTTTTAGCTTGATGTCAAGAAGAAGTACGAGCTTTGGAGTCTCATTGGTCCAGAGTCGTGAGGGTTTTCACTCATTGAATTCGAACATCTCACCGGTCTCAATACGAATATGTTGAGCATGTGGATAATCCTCATGTAGAATTGATAGAGGAGTTGTATCGGTTCTAGGAGTTGATGGGTGTGGATATCGATTCTTGTCCAAGCTCCCAGCCAAATAGTGGCGGCATGTGGGAGATGTGGCAGTGGTCTCGGGATGACCGCATGAGACTGGAGATACCTAGCCATGTACACAAAATTCATTGAAGGATGAAAGTCCTCAACCGCTACACGGCTAGTCCTGCAAGGCTAGTGATGATCTAGAAGACTTTGAGAGTTAACCATGGGGGAAATTGGGCGTTTAAGATCCTTATGGACTCTGTGAAGGGTAGGGATTTGACAAAGTCTTATACCATTGATGGGTTTGTTTAAGTACTCCAAGCTGGATCTACTTCGCTTTGCCGACTTTGCGCTGCAGAGTATGGAAAGCCATACGAAACAAACCTAGTCTCCTTGTTGGTTTATAAGGACATAAAGTACGGAAAATTTGTCAAAGAGGGTATAAAAAACAGGTATGTCATGATTATTCCCAATATATGTAGTGATTATTGCTAAGTATTTAATTGATATTCATTATCATGCAGACTCGCGTGGTGAACCCTTGGTGGTGAAGGAGATTGTGAATTGTTCCCTCAATGGGACAATGATAAGACCGCTGTGGCAGTTGAAACCTTGTGAGTTCATGTGTGGTCGTGAAGGTAAGGTGAAGTGGAGCAAAAGAGTGTTGGGCAGACCATGGTACTAAGCCGTGGCGCCAATCTAAAGGTTATCATTGTTAAGAATGAATCTCTTGAGCTTTCTTTGAAGGAAGAAAGAAGATCCTAGAAGAAAACTTTGTACAGTCTCTGAGGCTCGTTTTGAGCTTTATTTGAGTCTTCTGTTTTGTGGAATGGGGTTAAGAAAGAAGAGCTTGAACAAAGCTTCAAGAACTTGACGAAAGTTATGACTGATGGGTTTGGGCAGTGCCTAAAAGAGATCAAGATTCTTGTTGATAGGATGGAAGTTGGTGGAGAAAGAATGTGGGAATCAACCACAATGAACTTCAATTCACAGTTTCAAAACCGGATAAGGTTGCGCACGAACTAAGGGTTAGTACTGAAACCTCTCCCAAAATCAAAGACAAGAGAAATACTAAGAAATAAGAAGTGAAAGTTGCATGCTCCAATGGATGGAACATGTGTGGTCGTTTGTTTGCTTGTTTTTGCTTGGTTTGTATGGATTTTGTTTCATTTGTTGATTGGAACCTTTGGCTAAGTTAATGTATAATGGATTGAAATTTGTTATGTTTGGTACTTGTATTGAAATTTCTATTGAACTTGAATTGCAGAGTGAGATTGTGAATGGAGAGAAAGCAGGAAGCGTGAAGATTGTACAAAAAAAATGAGTAGTATCAATGCACCTCGGGGTCAAGGAGGTGGAAGACCCAAGTGTTTTTCATTATGGAACAGAAACAAATCAACCACATCAGATTTAGAATAGGAGGAAAGGAGACGCTAGATAAAGAAATTGCTACCATGGCATTCCTCAGGGAAAGGAGGGAGTGAGAAAGGAAGCTTGCTGCATCACAACAGTCTCCTTATCAGGGCAACAGCACACCCAAAGTGATCGTACCGAACCAAGAAGGCTTGTCATGGTGAGTCCGTTTTCTTCCGTTGACAAGAAGAACAATTAAGTTGCTTGTTTGATTTTTTTGAAAAAATATTCGTAAGTAATAATCTCCCACAGAACACTAAGTTGCTTGTTGTTGTTTGTTGATCTAGTTTGTTGTTTCATGAATCATAAAGTATCTTTTGATAAAAGACCACCGGGGCAAAGTCTGTTGTATTCCACCATCCGAATACCCTAAAATGGTTTTATGACTATGTGAGATTTTTAAGGTTTACTTGTGGAAGTCTTCTGGATGTCTACTAGAAAAATTCTAAAAAACTTCCAGAAGACTTACAGAAGTCTTCTGGAAGGTCTTCTCGAAGTCTTCTTGAAGTCTTCTAGAAGTCTTCTGTAGACTTTTATCTTTTAAGAATCTATCTGGCTTGTTATGTTTTCAATGCATCATATGGATGGTTTTATCAATTTACTGAGGCAGCGGTTCCATAGGAATCCAGAGCATTTTAGGACCGATAGGATTTGCATTTCTTGACCATTTTTCAAGTAGGATGTGGTCGTTTCAGTACCCGGAGTTAAGAGCTCAGAGCCCGTATGAACGGGTTAGTAGGCGGCTCCCTGCAGGGAGTTGGGATTATTATGCAGGTTTACTACCCAAAATTTTGCCAAACCAAAGAAGGCTTGGGGGATCAGAGTGGGTGATATTATACGCCAGTGAACTACAGAACGATAATTGGATTGCTATTTGGGTGCCATTCAAAAAGGCACATCACCATATGGGACAACATTATTTCCCATATTAAACTGCTCAACTCGACGAGTTAATACAATCTTTTGCCAATTTGATACCTTATTTGCTTGTTGAATTTGCTGCCTCCTTCGAAGAGCGAGTCAAATACACACTAGAGCCATCCACATATGGAGAGTGACTACCGGAGTACCTCAGTGTCGTGCTGGTGATTGTGATGTGTTCACCTTGAAGTACATTAAGTGTCCTGCTCTAGGCATGGAATCGTTTCCTTCTTCCTTTTGTGATAAGAACGAAAAGACTATTAGGAAGACGATGGCGACAGAGCTATTTGATGAGACTCGTGGCTACAGTGGGACAGAAACCGAAGGTATGGACAGCTTGGATATGTACGATTGAATGTGTAATTTGTGTTTGATGCTTTGTCCGCTTTTGTAACCTTGAAATACATTAACAGGGTAGGGCACTAATATTTTGTAGCACTACTTTGGTATTGCACTAGTATTTTGTAACCTATTCTAATGAAGGAACATATTCAAACACAAGACATAAGTTCATAAGACATAAGACATAAGTTCATAAGACATAAGATATAAGATAAGTTCATAAGACATAAGACATAGGATAAGTTCATAAGACATAAGTTCAAAAGACATAATACATAAGATAAATAGCTGGAAGACTTGCCAGAAGACCCACAGAAGACTTACAGAAGACCCCCAGAAGACTTACAGAAGACCCCCAGAAGACTTACAGAAGACATGCAGAGCATACTTCGCACCAGAAGACTTAAAAGTTTATCTTCTCACCAGAAGACTTACAAAAGATTTACGGAAGACTAAGAGAAGACTTACAAAAGATGTCCAGATGACTTAGAGAGGACTTGCCAACAGATTTCCCAGAAGATCAGTTCTCACTATTTGGACAATTTGGACGTGTATGACCAGGTTGTCTGCAGTTTAAGCAGCTATAATCCTTGTGTAGCTTCAGCGGTTTGGGTCCTCTCATCCTAGATAGCTCCAACCAAGATTGTCATCTTGATTTCTTTTGTCGCCCCGGACCACGCTTTACATATGGAGGAAAACAAATGCGAGACACAACTTCTCCACCACAAAGATATATATTCTGTGAGTATCTTGCATACAAATATTCCCTCGAGTATAGGGGCACATAAGTATGGCAATATGCAGATTAGCAAAGGTTTCAGCTGTTATAGCATGCGAGCAATGTATTTTATCGATTCCATAAACACCACAATCACACTTAATATGTTACAAATCAACAATACAATCATGTTTGCCACCTGCCACAAATATTCATAGCATCCTCTCGCCTTTTCCAATACAACCTTCCCAACTTTTCCCTTATAAACTCCAAAAGAAACACTATGAGAAATCATCTTGCCCTCTTGAGAGCGGAGTTAATAAATTCAGATCTGTTGCTCGTTTTTATATTGTACCTTCTTCATGACAATGAACCCATGACCATAGTCTCACGTCCGCTTCCTCCAAATATATTGCCAGTGCTTGGGTTAGAACTTCAGATCTCTTCCATGTAGCGGTTAAAGTTGAAGAGTGTATGAGCATAAACACCGCTTTAACCAAGTACAATAGATGCTTCCCTTTATACTTTTGGACAATGTTTTATTGTAGGTGATAATATTCCTCGGGTTTCCCAAAGGAACACCTTATCACACGCGCTTTTAATGGTTGAGTGCCAGTCGGAGACTATCACCAACCATTCTCTGTATACAACATGTAACTAATGCATCATCTGCAAAAAATTCATATTAAAACACATTAGCAAACATAGAACATCATGTTAAAAAAAATTCGGAGAAGACTTTTACGTTTAGCTAGAAATATTAATAAACATAAAAAGTTTGTAACTTCATAATTATCATAATTTAAGTTATGAATTTTACTCAAGAGACCCAATATTGACTAATACACATTAATTAACAAAAATAAATCAAAAATTCGTTTTGAGTTTTGAGAAAATTGAATTTTAATAAATTGACGTAGAAGACTTCTTAAGAATTCTTCTTAGAGAAAAATTCCAGAGAAGTCTTCCGTTTTAGGTCATTTTTGCAATTATAAATTTACGAAGGAAGACTTCTTAATAAGTCTACTATATAGAAGACATCTTGAGAAGTCTTCCTTTGTAAATACTGATTTATTTTTGAATTTGAAAAGTTCTCGAAATTCTCAGAGAATACTTCTTTAGAAGTCTTTGTGGATAAACATTTTGGTTTTGCAATTGACCGATTTTTTTGTGAAATTTGACTTCTAGAGAAGTCTTCTTTACTATAACATGAAGTCTTTTCAGCGGCGCCAAAAGTCTGTTTGGGCTACTTTTTGAAATTTATAATTATAGCAAACCATTAAATAATAATGAGAAAACTTCTGAAGAAGTCTCTTCCGGAAGACTTCTTAAGAAGTCTTCTCTGGTTACCAAATGTTTGACCAAAAACCCGTAATAAAACTTGAGAAGACTTCTGAAGAAGTCTTCTCATTAATATTTAATATTTTGCTATTAATTCTCAATTGCAAAAGTAACCTAGGCATACTTATGGCGACGCTGAGAAGACTTCATGTTATAGAAAAGAAGACTTCCCTAGAAGTCTTCCACCAAAAGACTTCTCGAGAATTCGTCTACAAAAGTCAAATTTCAGACAAACTTTGGTCAATTACAAAACCAACATGTTTATCCAAGAAGGCTTCTAGGGAAGCCTTCTCGGTTCTTCTTGTTATTTGGTTGTCAAAGGAAAGTTATAAGACTTCTAGGGAAGTCTTCTAGTCAAAACACACAAAAGGTCAATTGCAAACTAACTTATGCATTGACCAGAAGAATTCTCTAGAAGTATTCTTCGCGAACATATCTGAAAAGAATATTGATTTCATACCTTGGACCATCAGATGACTTGCTTAGGCTTCTCCAAGCACATAAAATTTCAGTACTCAAGCTACCAATCTGTGCGAACCGCGCACGGAACAAATCCATCCATGGACGCCTCCTATCCTTCCTCAATCGGCAGATCTGGCTGGTACCGAGAACGGTGGAGAGCAACAGCATGACGGACCCCCTTTGTGTTAAACGTTGCCCAAAAACACGAGCGACCGCGAAGCAAGTCTTGGATGGTATCCACACCTTCCGGACTCGGAGGGAAAATATTGGTTTCTGAGAATAAAATATAAACAAAACGTATTAGAGATTGAACTCCACCGAAACAAAAAAAAAGGGGGTGGTAAGGAAAAGACAAAAGTGGCTACACTTGATCAAGGATACCTTTCAAACCCCATCTAGTCCTAAAGACAAAGAGGCCGTTTTCCTTACAGACGTATCGTTAACACAGACGAAAAAGAAGTGTTTCCGCCATTCATGGTAGTTCGACACGAATTCGCTTATGATCGTCATCCCCGACCGGAGCCTCAACTGAATTATTGACGATTTCCCAACTGTTTTAAGCAAAGCGTCGAGGTGTTTGGCGTCGAGGGTTATACCCAACTCGTAACTCAGCACGAGAATTTCGACAATATGCTGCAAGCCACACGGGTTTATTTGACCAATCGATATCTTAGAACAATCGAGAAGTCGCGCTATGACCTCGGGAATAGGAAACCACAAATGGAATTACATCAGGAACACCTCGTAATACGTGAATTAACCATCGGGTGGAAACTCAGCAACCTCTCCTGCCTCTAGAAGACAAAACTCGACCATTCAAGAACTTAACAATGGCTCCGGATGGCATCCAGCCCATTCGGACAGCTTTTGCTGGGACAAACCTCTACGGGGTTGGCACGAAACGGAGGCAAGGCCCACGTACCTGGTCTCAGGGGTTTCAACTCTCCCCTGGCCACCCAGTACGCTTCAGCTTCTTTAGGATCGACTGAGTAGGCCGAGAATTCCACCTTCAGCACAACATCATTGTTTTGCGAGCTGGAACCATCGGGGACGTGACGGTCATCACGAGACTTTGAGGAAACCTCTCTCCCCAAAGACATAGCTCCTTTTAAACCAAATGAATGAAAGAAAGGAGAAAATCTTTTGATTCTTAAAAAAGTTTGTGGAAATATACAAATGACGAGTTTCAAAACCACTCCACATACTTATAGAAGAAAAAATTCACTTTTTCACCTCCAGGCTTTAGACGTCGGATTCTGCCTAATTCATCCAATATGCTTAAAAACGCTCGCAAGAACTTCACAGTTCTAACGAGCTGGGGGGGGCTAACTGTTGGGGTTAAAATTGGTTAAGATGGAATCAACGTCAGAAACCTTCTGGGAGAATGCGTTTGTTGGGGTCAAAAATGGTATTATCGAAATCATCATCTAAAATCGTGTTTCTATACGAATGCAATCTCGAAATTGACTTAACGAAAGCATCCAGGCCAAAACTCGAAAGAAAGGAACACAGATTAACCAACTCGCCATACGGGCGAATTGGTCAGCACGGATCGACCAACTCGCCTGTATCGCGATTTGGACAGAATGGACCAACAAACTCGCCCGTACGGCGAGTTAGATGGCATGACATGACTAACTCGCTGTACGGGTGAGTTGGTAGGCACAACACGACCAACTCGCCGAACCGGGCGAGTTATATGTCAAGAGCAATCTGTCTTGCTCTTTCGGCCAGTCGGATCAAATCAATCCAATTTCACCTCATCCTCGTTAAACTTCCTCTTTCGATACTTGATCAAACTTATCTTTGTTCCGTCTCGATCGGGATTGACATTGGAACTTTACCGAAAGAACTTATTTTCTCGAGAAAAGATCGGGTTGATCGTATGAGATGATAACGGTTAACTAAACACCTAGAGTCACACGTCCCATACGAAAGATTCTAACTCTCAGACAACGTCACCTTAGCAATGTTATTTCGATAAAATCGTAGAAACGCCTAAGTCAGAAAATGGCCCGACGAGGTCTAAAGCTCGACTAAAGGCCCACTCGCGATTTTATCCGAAATCAAGCCCAAACTTTGTGACGGTTATTTTTTTATTTGCAGGAAAGGATAAATGTTAAGTTCGAAGGGATGTCAAGATCGGAGGATAAATGTTAAGTTTCCGAAGATAATCATGAAGATCGAGGAAAAAAAATATTTCTGCGAAGCGATAAATTCGACCAAGGGCAGAAGGGGAAAGAGAAAGCCGCCTCCAGAGGAATATATAAGGACTTCAAGGGTGATGATGTAGAGGACACACAAAAATCTCTACTCAGAGCAAACATAGCTTAGCACTTAGAGCATTTAGACAACTTTTCGTTTTTGTTATTCGAGCTGCGACTGAACTAGAGTTTTGCAGTCTTAGGTTATTAGAACTAGGGATCTCGCCAACAGCTCTCATAGCCTAGGCTCATATCCTGTTGTAAACGCTCATACACAAATTCAGAACGAGACATCTATTTGTTCTCTTTTCGATTCTTACTTTGTTCCATATTTACTTCGTATTCTGATTGATTGGCGTGTGGTTTAGCAGATATCCGAGACCTCTGGGAAACTAGGGTTTACACTGCGTTCCTAATTCAACGGAAATCGACATTGCGAATTTCGGTTCCCACATGTTATATCGATTAAATGAAGAAATGCCGCAAAAAAAAAAGACATTGATGATTACAGGTCCATTAACTTTGGAATTTTCAGAAAGCTTTTAATTCTGAATGTCTAGCATAAAGGCAAGAAATTCATGAGGAGATGGCTAACATTGGCAAGACGGTGAAACCAGTAATTTTCAGAAAGAAAATATGATCAGCAGAAATAGCATACCCAATAGAAGTCGATAATCAGGTTACCACATGAACCAGAATCACTTGATGAAGGTGCAACATGACCCTGGTACAAGACAAAAATACAAGTTTCAAAAACATAAAAACCAAACTCTACACACTACAAGAATATGCTCATTGTTAGCGCGGGTTTTATGCTATGTTAGGGGTTTGATAGCGTTTTCATAAATGCTATGTATGCGGCAGCAATCATAGGTACCCCTCTACAATAGCGTTGTTCTGTAATGCTACGAAATATGAGTTTACAATAGCACTAAATAGGTGATGTTAGTAACGAATCTATGGCACGGTTATTTTCTGTTACAAATTTATTACGATACGTATATTGTGCCATGGTATGGACTTCTACAATAGCAAAATTTTATTACGGTAATTGCTGTTGATAAGTGCTATACTAAAGTTTTTGATAGCTTGGGTATATATTATGAAAACTTTTCTTATATGTAATTATAAATGCTACGATATGTATTAAAACAGTTTTTTTTTTGCTATTGTTAAATATGATAAGAGCTATGATGTGCTGTTTCGAATTTATTTTTGGTTTCACCGGAATAGAAATTCATAACCAAATAACTCCATTCATAACCAAATAAATCCAGTCATTACACATATGTCACTGATGCCGATTGAAACAGAATGAAATCTAAAGCCGATTGAAAACATAAACAAATGTCTAATGCCGATGGAAAACAGATAAATTTCATACATGAAGTTCATTAGCCTAGCTTACAACTAGCTAATCAGGACCTAACTTCTTCATTCTCTCTGCAGGCTGCAACAATATATACTCAGATCAGTTAATCAAATACATATGCAGGTGCAAAAGATGACCAATGAACACAAAACACAACACTTACAACAGCTTAAAAATAACCAATTTATCAATAGGCCATGCAATTGATGAACCATTTGCATCTTTCAAACACTATATTTCATCTGATTTCCTCCAAACATCAGCATCATCTACAAGCACTGCATCCACCCACACTCTAGCTGCTTTCGGACCTAAGCGTACAAAGTGGACCATTTGAGCTCGGTTTGTTGAATGCACACGTCCTTTAGCAACAACTTGTTTTCTCTCACCAATGTCCATCAGTTTGCACTTCTGATTTGGTTTCACAGCTTTAGATCCAACCTTAATTCGACGATTTACAATAGACATGAACACAACTTCAACAACAAAGATTAAAATAACAAGATGATTGAAAATTAAGAAATAATACCTGATCAGTTGGTCGAGACTCAGTAGGAGCAGAAGTTGTTGCACCTGATTTTGCACCTTTTGTAACAACTTTTCTAGCAGAAGACTTGGAAGCTACAGTAGGAGAGACAATGTTTGGAGTAGGAGATTGTTGTCTTGGTTCTGATGGTGGGTTGTCAAAGACAACTTTGCGAGCAGGCCATGAGATAAAAGAGTGTAAGCAGTCCTCAAGGTATGCAACATCCATCGTAGGCCTCCATAAATATGTTCCGTGCTCATGCACAACATCCAGAAACACTTTAACAGCTTTAGGTCCAAGAGGAATCCCATTAACCAATGCTTTTGGTTCTTGTGTCTGCCAACGCCCTTCACCGACAACTACACTATCATCAGACAAATCAAGTAGTTTGCATTTGTTGAGAGAATTTGCTCTGGAGCCCTGTGGAACAAATTCATAAACATATTGATCATAGGCGAAATCAAGACATTTATTACTCTGTGAATGCAAGATAACAACATTTACCAGTGGTGCAATGTCTTCTGTTTGAAGCCCAACACCTAGTTCGAGACATTTGTTCTTCGGCCATGCAATAATATGACCAACAGCTTCCTCAATTGTGCACATGTTACTCGCAGGTCTCCAGAGGAATGCTTCTGGTTCAGTAGCAACTTCAACCAAGACCTTAACATCCATAGAGCCCAGTCGACTGTCATTCACTATGTCATCTGGTTCAAAAGGAAGGATACGACCCTCAGCAACATTTCCATCTTCATCAGCCCAATCAATCAGAAGACACCTCTTTGTGATCTCTTTTCACACTCTGTTAAATGGTAATCAAGACTAAAAACTACTTACTCTTGTAAAAAAGCAAATAATCAGAGATCTCATATATATATATGACTTACTCTTGCAGCTGAGTTCTCCCCCACTTCATTGTCTTCTCTTTGTAACATAAACCCAATTAGATTATAATTATTGTATAAACTAATAATCTTTATGTATTCTGCAAGATATATCTAACCTGGTTTTTAACTTTCGCAAGTTCAGACTGTAACTCATTAACCCTATGCTGCAGGAAATTTTGCTTCTCTTGCATCTCAGAAATAGACTTGTGGTTGACACTGAAGCAAGCTAATTTTGTCTTACTAATGTTCCTCCCCATTGCTCTCATCCGACCAGGATTATCATGTCCTAAGACCTGGATGAGTGTATCTTCATCTTCGTTTTTACCATTGTGATTAGCAGCATTAACTATCTCAGCTGCTTTTTGCTGCTACAGCAGAAGAAATAATAACAGACACATTAAAACTTTGCTTTAATAGGAGTTTAAGATGTTTTTTTTAAACTTACAATCTTCTCAGCGGCATTTGTGTTAACTGGAGTTCCATCTTTTCTTGTACGTGACTTCACCCAGACTTTAAGTCTTGACACTTCAGATGGGTTTTCGGAAGTACTTTTCTACAGACAAATGTTAAATGTCAATAGCCTTGTCTACTTTTACTGAAAAGGAAACAACAAATATGTATTATGCTTACCATCTCTTCTGCTAGTCTAACCATTCCCTTTCGACTACATGTGTGAGGAATCTGTTTGCGTCTCCTCTCCTTGTAGCTATCACTCAAAACCTATCATATGCTTGTTAATATGTAATCATCTTAAGCTATTCAAGATCATACTAAATGAATATAGCATACCTTGAATTCTTTGCTAGTTTCAGCTTCACAAACTTGCGCCACTCTGTAGGATGAACATTCTTAGGTCTGAGGTTCATCCTCTGTTGGTTATTCTCTGCTTGATTTATTTGTGTGACTAGGCGTGACTTGGAAGCTCTCCACAATCCGCCCATCTGCTTCAGAACATAAACCTTTTGGTAGTCCTCATCAACTTCAAACCTCGCCTGCAGTCACATATTTAACAAGTAAGATTTTTCCAACTGAAATATGTGAAAGATAATTGTTTTCATTGTAAAGGAACTGTCACCTGGACTGATTTCCAGAGCACTGTCTTCACTTCTTCAGTGAGATTTTTCCAACTCTCTAGAGTAACAGGCACGTGTTCCCTAACCAATGGACCCAAATATGACGACAGCTTGACTGAACCAGGACCATGTGCTTCTCCCATGAAAGTGAAATCCACATGAACTCTGCTATTTGGATCTTTAGCTAGGTTTCTCATCATTGTTGGTCCACGCTTTCTCTTACGGGAGCTGGAAGCTATAGGTTCCTCAGTTTCGATCTCACCTTGAGGCTCATCGGCATCATGTGCTGCTTCTGAAACAACCTGCTGGGGTTCCTTCACAACTTCTTCAGCTTGCTCTTGTTCATCACCTTCCTCTTGTCCCTCAGCTTGTTCTTGTTCCTCAGGTTGCTCTTGTTCTTCAGCTTGCTCTTGTTCCTCAGGTTGCTCTTGTTCTTCAGCTTGCTCTTGTTCCTCAGGTTGCTCTTGTTCTTCAGCTTGCTCTTGTTCCTCAGCTTGATCTTGTTCCTTAGGTTGCTCTATAGTACACACAAACTCGACCTCAACTTTCTTTTTGTTATGTCCTGCTTTCCTTCCGCGTTTGTGTTGCTTTGGACGCCCCATCTCAATTTACCTGAAACAAAAAATAAAGTTTTATTTAACGACATGATACAAAAAGATACAAGACACCAAGCAAACACAAGACACATGATACTTTTCACAAAGGAAGACTCAATGACCAAACAAACACAAGACACATGATACGTTTCACACATATATGCCTTCACAATCACTTCTGGCATTCTCAGCTTCATCAATATCAACATCCATGTCTATAGTTGATGGCAATGGTCCAGTCTCTGCATTTCCCTCATAAGTCTCTTCTTTACTGTATCTTCTAGAAGGACCTCTCATCACTACATACCAATTTGAAGACTCATCTTCCCTAGAGTAAAACACTTGCTTCGCTTGAGATGCTAGTATGTACGGGTCACTTGCAAAGGAGGCTTGACTATGACTCATGTTGACAAGTGTAAAACCATCTTCAATCTTCACCCCATTACCCTTAACCTTCGAGGTGGAGAACGGCGGTGGAATCGAATTGGAGACTCGGCGATGGGAGAAGATGATGGAGAATTGGAGACTCGGTGACAAGAATTGGAGAACGGCGGCGGTGGAGACTCGGTGAGAAGAGAGTGAAAAGTGTGAGAGAAGAGAGGGAAAAGTGAGACAGTAGAGAGGGACGAGAGGGAAATGTGAGAATTAGGGATTTTTTCACTAAGTGTCTGGCGGAAAAGCCAATTTTAGTTTCCCGGTTATTTAAACTCTATCTTAGCGTTTATCTAGTGCTATTATATTAAGATAAAATTTCGGACTATACAAACACAGCAGTTCAGTAAAACGCGCTATGAGAATGTGCTATCAATGGCAACTTTTTTTGTAGTGTACACTAGTAGACACCAAGGAGAAACATACACACTTACTTTTACGTATAACAGAACACAAAATATGAAGCTTCCAAATATCAGTGCCGAAAATATTTCACCCAAGTGATCGTAGACAACAGCAGGGTTGAATATCCCAAACCTGAATAACAAAAAAGAAGTCAAACACATATACTTAAAGATACGTAAGCATAAACATGTCTAAACATAGTTCCAACACAAAGTATTAAAAAGAAACAAACATTGCTTACCACCAAAGACCAAGATAGGTGGCTAGTGTCACAAAATAGGCAGCCAAACCATTAGCCTACAGAGAACAGAGAAGCACAGTTAACTATCTGCATCAAAATTCCAGCACACACAAGGCTAACTGAACTTATGTAATGCCATTTGTCAATACCTTGTAAACCGGTCGGTTTCCAGTTGGAGAAACAGGGCCTTCAACTCTTTTACCAGGAAGAAGCAGCTGAAGAGCAGCCTCAAAAGCTCCATAGCAAAAGATTATCTTCCAAGCGATGGCAGTGGGTCTTCCAAAAGATTATACTCCATTCTGCCACAAGAAGCCAGAGGTCTGAACAACAGAACCATCCTGATGAACCATTGTGTACCATCTGCATTAAAAATAAATAAATGAAACTAAACTTCAATAATGGAGATTTAAATACTACGTTTCAAGGAGTTACTGAGGTCCCACACAACTCTACACATTGAAGCGCATACAATGTATCAGTATGATAAGAAAATAACGAAAAAAGATGAGAGCTTACAGGAGAATGACGAAAGGTGGACAGAGAGCGAGTAGCTATTGTTGGGCCTATTATTTGTAAAAAGAAATGGAAAGTCTTTTTGGTTTTAATGAATGAAACTTAAAATGTCCCACATTGGTTAGAAACAAGGATTTTGAGTTGTATATATATGACTCTTTAATAGCATAGTGTAAACAGCTCAGAGAGAGGAGGCATCCCATGCGCGTGCCGCCGCCGGCGAGGGCGTGGGTTTGGGCTTGGGCTAATGTGGCCCCAGAGCAACTACAAGATGTTCCTTTTGGACCCAATTAAGCTCAACGTTTTGGCCCATTTTGGACCAACAAAACAACATGATGTTTGTGTTTAAACGACGTGTAGTTCGTCTTAAAACAACATACAGTTTGTTTGTTCGAAATAAATCAAACGAGTCAACGGAGAAAGTTTCTCAACTCCACCTCCGAGATTTTTGCTAACTCAGTTCAACCGTTACGAAAATCAAATCTCTTTCTCCTCTTTAAAAACTCGTATTCTTCTCTCTCATTTGATACACTTTTTTTCACATCGGTAACGAAAACCATCAATCTCCCTGCGTAAGTTTTAGAGAGTATTTCGTAGATCATTAGTTCGTAGGGACGTTCACGAGTGAAGCGTGAATCGTCTATCATGTTGTATCCTGGGCTCTAATTCGTACAAGTCCGTCTCACTACGGAGCAAATATTAAGAGTTAAGGAAAGAGATTTGTCTCGACTCCATGGTCTAATTCTATTCGGTTTTTATCTCGTCTTTTGAATCAAATATTTCCTTAACATCGTTTTATTTATATCGTTTGTATCGATTCGGTTTTTGGCTTCTACAGTGATAGCATCGATGCGTAAGTCAGTATGGGAGAATGCACAGTCTCCGCCATCTTCTTCCTTCTTGATTCTGATCTTTTAACTCAACGCAACGACTCTGCGGTTTACGATGAACTTCACAGGTCCACTCAGTAGTTCTGTGCGTTCGGATGTAAACCGGAACCGAGATTCTCGATTCCAGTTTCAATACAGATTTTCAGTTACAAACCGATCGGCGACTTGTTAATTCGATCGGTTATCAATTCAGTCCAGACCAACCGATCAGTTTTATCACGTGTCACGTCTCCACATATGTTTGTTAATTTCAATTCTTTCTTTTAGCTTATGTCAATCAAATCTCCAAGGACAGTCGTCATTTGTGTAGGACATCTTAATCTATGACACTATTGTAGTGTCAAAACTACATTATTTTATACTTAGCACTAAAATAACATAAGCTTCCAACCGCAACATTAAATAATGTCTTAAAAAAAATATTTTTTTTAGTTTTATATTATTTTATCATTTTTTTTAGTTTTTAATAGTTTTGTAAATTATTATTATTCTATATCTAAAAGATATTAATTAATATTTAAATTATAATTAAAAATAAAATTCTTAATTACTATAAATATAATATATAGCAAAAACTATATATTAAATATTATTATTAAAACAAAGTTTTATATTAAAAACACGCAAACAAAAGCTAAAATACATTATACTAAATTTAAGAATCGGAATATTCAAACCGAAAATGTTCAAGCAGTGCATTTTGAAGTTCAAAATGAGCTTCCCAATATTTGATTTGTTTGTGACAAACTAAAAATATTTGAAATCGAGCATCATCAACAACTGTCATCTCAACTTTTACACTTAAAACGTTACTATATTCTTCAATTGTTGTATTTATATCACGTTCATCTTCTATAATCTTATTATGCATTATGAAACAAGTTGTCATTATATCATGTAACACTTTCTTATTCCATAATCATGATATTTACAACATTCCAAAAGTATGTTCCACGTCTTTTCTTCATGATTCTTGTTTCATTTCAAATAATTTGTTTTTTAGACCACATGGATTGTGGATTGTTTAGAAAAAAGTAGAATTTTGGATATATAACATCATGTAATAACCTATATTATAATTTTCCAATTTATAACATAATTTGCAGGTGGAGCAGTACTTTCAGCTTGATTAGCAAAAAGATAAAATTTCTCTAGCACATTAATATCATTATTAGATCCTAGTAGACCAAAATAAGTATGTCAAATCCAAATATCATAATCAGGTACAACCTATATAATAATAATAAGAAAACCACTATGACCAGCATATTATCCTCCCTAAACAGTTGGGCAATTTTTTCATTTCCAATACATACAATCTAAACTACCCAACATACCTGAAAATCATGGGTGTTTATCAATATGGAGTAGTCATGCAACATTATTTGCGTGAGGTGATCGAAGGCCCCCCAAATACCTCAATAATTGCACGAAAAAATCGTTTTAAACTTTCCAACATGGTATACTCCCATATTTTTGATATAATTATTGGTGGAATTCGCTGGTAAACTGTATGCCAACATTCGAAATACAACAGTTACTTTTACAAACCGGAAAATCCAAGACTACCAGTTCAATCTCTTTGTTGGACAAAATAATTGTCACGTCTTTATATAGCTTCATTAATATGAAGAAACAAAGTACGACTCATCCAAAATCTTCGTCGAAACATCATCTCTGAAAACAAAGGATTCTCAACAACGTTGAAGAGATTATGTGAAGAATTCTCCTGGTCACGGTTGATAACTATATGACTAGGAATAGATTCTCCATGGGATCTCTCATTAAAAAAAATTGAGTAATGACAAAATTATTGTTTGCAACTACTTGCTTTTCAAGATATTCATAATGATCTTTTTATGAAGATGAAGAAGAAGTGGAAGAAGAAGATATATGAGATGAACCAACATAGGTAAAATTCATCTTTTAATAGAAGATATTTTAGATGATGATCTTAATCTTAAAACACCATAGAAATTTTATTGCCACTTTGTGTCTTAGTTTCATAAGAATACATTAGAGAAGAAAAATCAATCTCAGCTATTCATTTTTTGCCAAGATCTAGCCATGTCATTCCATAGTCATTTAATCGTTTATCTTCATGACTACATTAATACAAGAAGAAAAATCAATCTAAACCAATTATTTCTTTGACAAGATCTAGTCATGCATTCACTAGTCATTTTATCTTTTATCCCATGACTATATTAGTACAAATATATATATATATATATATATATACACGCCATTGATGGTTTTGATCAAGATATAGTCCTTGCATTCACTTATCATTTCATTTCTTATCTCCATGACTACATTAATAGAAGAACACAAATCAATCTAAGCCATTGATTTTCTTTCCAAGATCTTGCCATTGCATTCCCTAGTCATTTCATCTTTGATCTCCATGATTACATTAATAAATAAAAAATATAAGCCACTGATATTTTTGAAAAAGATCTAGTCATTACATTCACTTGTCATTTCTTCTTATATCATCATGACTACATTAATACAAGAAAAAAAAATCTAAGCCATTGATTTTTTTTTCCCAAGCTCCGGCCATTTCCTTCACTAGTCATTTCATATTTTATGCCTACATTAATATAAAAAAGTCCAATAATAAGTCATTGATGTTTTTGACAAAGATATAGACATTTTATTCACTTATCATTTTATCTCTTATCTCCATAACTACATTAATACAAGAAGACAAATTAACTTAAACCAATGATTTGTTTTCCAATATTTTGGCATTTCATTCAATAGTCATTTCATCTTTTATTCCCATGATTACACTAATACAAAAACTCAATATAAACCATTATGTTTTTTAAAAAAATCTAGTCATTGCATTAACTTGTCATTTCATCTCTTATTTCCATAACTGCATTAATACAAAAAAAACAAATCAATTTAAGCCATTGTTTTTACAAAACTCTAACCATTGCATTCACTAGTAATTTCATCTCTTATATTCATGTCCACATTTACAAATAGACAAAGCAATCTAAGCAATTGATTTTTTATTTACTTCTCTATATAAATGTGTATTAACCTTGAATGACCATATCATATTCAACTCATTTTCTTACAACTAATACTTTTTTCTAAAATGAATTCAAGTCAATCTTTGTTATATTCCATTGAAGAAGATATACATTTATGTCATGTATATTTTGATGTTTCTCAGAATACAATCATATAAATAAACCAATCAAGAGATCAATTTTGGACAAAGTTGAAAATAAATATGATATGTCAAAAATTTCTAGTCACCAGTCAAGACCAATAAGATATTTACAAACTCGAATGAAAACAATTATATTTGCTCTCTCCAAGCTAAGGGGATGTGTTAATCAAAATGAAATTAAGAACTCAAGCGGTTCTTACGAACAAGACATTGTAAGTATATATACTAATTCGAATTTAATTTGTATAGATTTAATAAGTTTATCGTATCTACTTGATTATATTATTTTTTTCTTGTAAATTTTAATCAGTTAAACCAAGAAAATACGTTGCTCATCCAGGATGTCAAATAGAGTAGAGGATTGAAATTCGACCAAGTATGACCTAACCTTAAAGGCATAGAGAAATTTGCAAATAACAACACCAATGCGTCTAGATCATTCCAAGAATAAGGTCATGAAGGTCCTAATGTTACATCATCTCCATAATTTTCAGTTGATCTTGAACCATCTCCATCTCCTGATATGAATTCATTTGATATAAATATGAATTCCGAATAAACCACTTCTGCTTTATCTCCAAGACCAAGGGGTATGAAAAGAAATTAACAAAAAACTATAATTCGAGGAGCAATTTAAAAATTGATAGAGAAAATGATAAAATTAGTAAAGCTAGTAACACATATGAAAGAAATGAAATTCATAGACAAAGAAGTCGAGGTAGCAAAAATGAAAAAAAAATTATTTGCAGATTTTATTTTTATAAGTGATCCAACGTGTCGTATTATATTAAAAATGAGAGAAAAAGAATTCTGTAGGAAAATGCACAAACAAATCAATCCGAAGAACACATAGTTGCTCTCAATACCAATATGATGGATCTCAATATCTCAATATCAAGCATCTCAAATGCAAGGAGAACAAGTTCCCAATGAAGATCAAATATTACCAAATAATTTTTTATTCCGTATTCTAATTATTTTACTCAAATGAATAATAAGTTCTCTAGTTAGATCTTTTAGGTTTATGTTTTATGAGTTATTTTGATGAATGCAATTTTATCTTCTTTTTTAGTTTTAAGTTGGTAATTTAAATTTTCCGTGTTTAAATTAAACTTTTTAGGTATGTTTTAAACTAGTTTTTATTTGTTTTAATATAAATTAATATACTTAAAAGATAACAAAACAAATATGATATATTTTTTAATTAAAATATCAGATACAATTATAAAATAATAATATAGGTGAAATGTAATTAAATATGATAGAATATATTTAAATAAATAGTTTTGAAAAAGAGTTTTATCGTTGTTACATTAAAACACCAAATATAGTGTGACATTGTAGCAAAGAAGGGAACTACACTAAAGTTAAGTTGCCTTTTACTATGTGATTCAGAGATAAAGCATCAAATGGTTGCACTATTTTGGTTGTGAGTGTTGACACTGGTCCAATAGACAATAGGGTGTGGACCTAAAATTGTAAGCACTCAACTCAACTTTTTTGTTTCTATTTTTTTATTTTTAAAATAATAATAATGGATAAGATTGTATGTTCTATTGTCCAAAGTAGAAACACATTATACTGCAGTTAACAGACAAAAGGAGTGGTTTGTGATGTTTAATTTATTTTATTATTTTCAAAACAATATAAAAAATAAAAATTGCCTATAAGAGAAGCACATGCATTCTACATTCTGCAATACACACAATTCACTTTTCAGTTTATTAAAGCTATCACTTTCTTTGCAATCGTTTTCTCTTTTTTTTTGGTGTAAACACGATTTGTTTTTACGCAAAAGAATGATACCTTTTCTGTCTGAAAGTTAAATTAATAATTTGTAATTTTGTAGTTTATTTAGTCTTTCTAAGACCATTTAACTATATTAAGTTTTTACATAAGTTAATAATATGAAAATTTATTTTCTTTATAAATTTATTTAATATATATTAAGATAGTTGATTTTGCATCACTAAATTTTTTTTGCTAATGATAGTCTGCAAATAATAAAATTTTGAATATTAATTATGTGTTTAAAATATGTTTTTAAACAAAATTTCTTTATCTTTCAATCTTTTTTTCTTTTGAAAACATATTAAATATATGTTTCTTTGACTATTTGGTTAATGTAAAAGTATTATGTCGTCCATTCGGATTATCAAAACAAATAAGAATTTTTGGCTCTATATAAGTCATCACGAAAGGATGTTGTCAGATATAATATATTGTAGTTCAACTATGGGCCTATTCCACAAAATAAAGAAGAATTTTTTAATCGATATCATGCGTCTTTATGTTCATTTATCGAGAGTAATTTTAGAATTTGGAACAAAAAATGGAGGACTCTTTGTATTTTTCCAAGATATAGTAATAACATACTAAAGAGAGTGATAATGACTATAATGAGATTGCAAATTTTATCAAGATTTCCAGTTTTTCAGATATAGATTTTGGTGAAATAATGGCAGAGACATGAGGATTCAACACATTAGGGGAGAGTAATTTTCATACTGATTTAGATGATGTGGAAACAGTTGAGATAATAGATGAAAGACATATGACGTAAATAATAAATAATATTGTAAATATGTTATGAAAAGTTAATAAAATAAATTTATCTTCTGATTATAATTTATTTGTGTTTAAAAATATGTAAAATATATTTATAATATCAAATAGAATATTATTTTATATTTTCCCGCATTATTTTATTTATAATCGTCATTCAAGCATTTGTCCCGCACTATCTATTTATTTTTGTCACCATTCACATATTATTTTGAACCTCTTTTTTAAGACGAACTGCACTTGTCCCACAATATCTATGAATGTTAATAGCGGGACGTATATAACACATAGCGGAACAAAAAATGTGCCACCATTCATCAATATTTTGTTGTTTTTGTTTTCATTTTAAAAATAATAATTTAAAAAAAAAATATGAATGCGGAACAAATTTAATCAGACCGCACCTGCAATTTAACAGAATGCAAAATGGTGTGGTTTAAACACACTACAATAATAAATTCATTTTTATTATTTTAATTCTTTAAACTGTAAAAAAACATATTTACTAATTATATGATATACATAAATTAAAGGAAAACAAACATGGAGAACTTTTTGACAGTATTTAAATCAATCTTTCAAATATATACAATTATAATCATAAATAAATATTTATTTAAGCTGCCACTAGTATAAGTCCGACCCGGACAATGAATCACACAACTTTCTAGATCACAAGGTTATTGGGTCAATCGTGGACATAACGCGAGCTAATATATTAATTAATTTTAATAAATAATTATAAATTAACTATTTCAAATATTTCAATTTTTCTAAATATATTATAGAAAATATTTAAATTAGGTCTCTTTATTTTTATTTTCATTTCACATATGTATTTAAAAATAATATAAATTATTTAATAATTTTTGGAAGAAATTAGAAGTTCGGACATGTAGTAAAACATAGCAAGACTTAAATCTTGTAAGTTTTAGATATCTATCATTTTTCACTATAATTTCTTTTGGAGGGATAATGAAATGTTCATCAAAATCTAAATATCATAAAATAATTTAGTCGATTTTATATATAATTTTATAAAACTGAATAAGATTAATGAATTTGATTCACAACAAAACATTATTTATTTAAAAACATGTAAAACTAATAAAAAGATAAAAGCATGTGATTCACAAAAAAAATAAAAAAAATTATAAGATAGAAATTAGGACTTAGAAGGCTAAAATCAATGTTATTAACAATAAAGAAAATCAGCAATTTTTTTTTAAAATTGAAGTAAGTATAGAATATATGTGAGAGCAAGAAAAACTTTAATTTCATGAGAAAATTAAAAGTTTAAAAGTAAAAAACCTTTGGAATACAAATATATTTAATAAAGTAGTCAAATCCCTAAGAAAAATAAATAAAAATTGTTCATTGGTTCATCCGGTGGTTCAACCTGCCTTGTGTTTTTTTTAACGCAAACCGTACTAAGATAGCACTAATTAATCCACTTGTCCCGCACCAAACAACCCGATGTTATCATTTGGAGTCAAAGGCTGATGTTGACTTGGTGAGTTGGTCGGCTGAAAGTAAACCGAACCAACCGGGGATTCTCGGTCTTTGGTTTCGTTAGAGATTATTGCTAAAACCGATCCGGTTCTCGGCTCGATTTGTCCCACACAACCGATCAGTTTTAATCAAATCCACGTGTCACGTGCTCTCCACATGTTTCTTCTTAATTCCATTTTTGCCCCTCAGACTTTTCTTCTCCGATCCCCCAATCATATCTCCTTTGCTTCTTCTTCTTCTTCTCCATCATCATCTCTCTCAGAGCTCAAATATCGTCGTCTTCGTCGTCTCTGTGTTCAACACATAGTGATGAATCGATGAGACAATCAAATCAATTCCTAATCACTATGATTCGCATTTGAGAGAACTACAAACAATGCTTGGCTTAGAAGACACTCCACGAGAATTCGGGTAAGCTTTACCTGTGAAACAAACCCTAGATCGATTTTTTCTGATGCAATTATGTGTTGATTTTACTTTTCGTCTGGATTCAAGAGATGCAGTTAGCGCCTAGTGTCGATGGCCGGAAGGAAGAACAGATTCTCTTCGACGAATCTACATCCTCGGAAGAGATCGTAAGCAGCGGAAAGAGGTGATCGTGTTGTAGAGGGAAGAGAGGTTTCAGAGATAGCTGAGAGTGATGATGATGATGACGACGACGACGAAACTAAGCATCTCGTTGCTGGAGATCAACCACAATGTCGAATCTGCCTTGACGTTGGAGGTATATTAACAATGCTTTCTTGATCTCAAAACTGAGACGACTTTTTTGATTCTTGTGTAATGGTTGCAGGGGAAGATCTGATTGGTCCGTGCAATTGTAAAGGTACCCAGAAGTACGTTCACAGGTTTTGTCTTGATAATTGGCGTTCCACCAAGGTAGTAATTGGCCTTGTCTGTGTAGCTTATGAAGTGTTTTGTTTCTAGTGCGTGGATGTTCTGAAAGCGGTTTCTTTATGTATGTTTCAGGAAGGTTTTGCGTTTTCGCATTGTACAGAGTGTAGAGCTGTGTTTAAACTCAGAGCCAATGTGCCTCCTGATAGATGGTGGTTGAGATTGAGATTTCAGCTTCTGGTTGCTAGAGATCATGCATTCATCTTCATCTCTGTTCAGATGTACGTTACTTGTTCTCCTAAGTAGAATTCACTTTCTTCTATGATGTTATCAGCTTCTTGACTCTCATTTTGATGAGCTTGAATTTTACTAGAGTCAACTCATGAGAGCGCAAATCCATTTTTATAATTGCCACACTAGCTTATAACCAAATCTGTGGTCTCTTGTTGCATTCGAAAACGACACGATATTCCTTGTGAATTTTAATTTGGGATGATACCTGTGATGCAAAGTCAATACATTTATATTGATGAACAAAGTCTTCATGTATCAACAGGTTGTAGCATTCCTTGGGGTTACTAGTTTACAAGTTTTACGGTGAGGAACTACGTGAGATGTGTCGGTTATGAGGAACATCCTTATGGCTTTTATACATTAGCTGGTGACACCTCTTTCTCGCTTTCTATTGGTCAACACAATCATCTCTGAGCTATGGTTCTTTGATCCATAAGTTTTTAACATGTTTCATGTTGCAGTTTTGGGCCATTGTCTTGGTCGACTACTTTACGGGTTCTTTATAGCAATTATATGTGGTCAAAGGATCAATGAGCGTCATTACCATGTTCTTGCCAAACAGAACTCACAAAGGTCTGGTTTCTCTCTTCTTTATTTACTTACTGTGATTGGTTTTCTTGATATACAACATTGTGTTTCTTTACCAGGAGTATATAGTGGAAGACCAGAGACTGCAAGAATGTTCCTGAGCTTTGACCAGAGTCATGTAATGGAACTTAGAATGGTTGGGACTTATTGAACATAAATTCGAGGAAAGAGGCTCGCTGAATCTATACTCTTTGTTTCACCTGTAAATTATACTCTTCATTGATTCTAAGGTTGTTTCAACGATTCTGTCAAGTATTTTTTGAAGTTACTTTCTTTATACAGTTTCATTGGTGGAACTGTGAGGTTTACACAGTAATGTATTGGATCATCTCATTTCCTTCATGATGTCATACATATATCCCTAAAATTACCTCCTTGGGAACAGTTCATTTTAACAGGAACTCATACATTATCAGTTTTATAGAAGATAATGAAGTGGCAATAGTCTAGTGCTTGATGACATGTCGAATTTCAGTAGGCTTAATGCATAGGTCTAAAGGAGGAATATCTATATTATTAAAGAGCCATACAACACTTGGGCTTTGTGAGCCCAATTGGTAAATTATAAGAAAAAAACTGAAAATAAAGACATTTTCTTCTTAGATTTGTCACAATAGGATTTAAAAATTGTTAGGTAATTAGGATTTAGTTTCATTTAATACAATTATGTCCTTATATTCACTAAATATAAATTTATATTTCGTTAATTATTTTAGTTTTTTAAAATTAATAAAGTAAATAATATATTAACAAAAAAAAATAATTAAATAAAGGAAGAAAAAAAAGACACGGTTAAAACAAAACATTTGGTAAAAAAAAATTATTTTACCCCTAACCACTTCCATCTCTCCTCCTCTTTTCCTCCGACTCTTCAAGCCCTTCAAATGGCGATTACGGTGAGATCAAAGCATCGTTGTTGTTCCACCGGGAGCTTCGTTTTTTCGGTGTTAATCTCATTATTGTCTTCTTTTTCCTTGTTATCAGCCATATATTGAAGAATTGGGGAGTTTGTTCATACCATCTACGGTTTCGTTGGAACGCTCTTATTTCTCCTCTACCATCAATTTCCATCAACATCTCACGTTCTAAACCTAGGTTGCCAATTACTCGTTTTGATTCTCTCAACCCTAAACTTCTGCTTTTTAACAAAAATCATTACTTAAACCCGATTTTTCTTATTTCTTAATCTAAAATTAGTTGAATGTGTTTATTAATCCTTCTTATACATTACGCAGTTCATGCCATGTTATTGTTTGGGTGTTTTTTTATTTTAATTTGTAGACCTATCGATTTTAGGTTTTTTTGAAAAGAGGGAAAAATTAACTCCATATGTCAGTGAGAGCTTCTGCTTTGTGTTGTTCCGAATTCAAAGATTGGTTTTGTGTGGAATCTTAGACATAGCTGGAACATGTGTTTTGAAATACAAAGTTATTAAAACTAAAAGTAAATTTTAAACTCGATGAATTGGTGGAACCTACATTCACAGTCATAAAGTCATATATCTTCTTTCTTTGTTTGTGCTCTGAATTACAAACTTTTTTCTTTGATTGTAGATTGTCTGGAGGAGTTTACCAAAAGCGGCTATTTAAGCCGGCTAAAAAGAACCAAGTACATGAGATCAATAACAACTGCAAGATGGTACGCTATCTCAAAAGATTGAATAATTGGCTGCCAAAGGAGTTGAATGAAGCGAAGAAAGATCGGGTTTTTTGCTCAGATATTTAAGTTGTTCGATAAATGGTTTGGATTTCTCTGCGAGAGTGATACAAAACTTCTTGTGTAGGGGAGCTGTGACTTACAAAATGCATTGAGCTCTGGTTTGTCTTGCGAGGAGGCCTCTCCAATTTTCATTGCTTAAGTTTCTATGTCAGTTACCGGGCTTCAGTGATAACTAGTCCTCACTTAAGGATTGGTTGACTGGGATGATGATGGTGGTTCTGGAGCTTAGTGATCATGACAAATAAGGGAATTTCTATTCTCGAGTTGTGGAAATCACAGGAAGCTGTTAAGAAGTGAGTAATGCTGATCAATAGGCTGGTGTATTTTTGCATCATTGTTTGTATTGTTTATGGGAGGAGATGAGAAGGAAATATCCCCATCAAGTACGTCAAGTTTGGTCATGGATATTGAGAAGGTTCGAAATTACCTGGGGAGTTGCTTCTTTTCACCTTCTATGCGCAGTCATAGCTAAAACACAGACAAACTGAAGGAGAATCCTATGAGTTACGTGTTAGATGGCTTCACCTACGTCTTCAAATTTGGGCTATGAAGCAGTACCAAAGATTGGAAGCTCTGTAGAAGAAACTGAACAAAAGTTTTAAGAACGGTCCTAAATGCGTAAAACTGGATGGAGCTGCAAAGATTTCTACGAGGAGCTCAACAAGTTGGAAAACATCTTCAACCCCCAGTCAAATATGTTGTTTTTTAGATACTCATCCGGTTTGAAAGGAGTGTTAATTCAATCCTTCATCCTTTATGTGTAGGATGACATCTATCCATACATAAGGTGGACAGGGAATTATGATGTAGTGAAAGTGTTGTATTTTAGAAAGAGAAATGAGGTGGAGGAATGATATAATGCAAGGTCCTCATGAGGATGATAATGAGGTCACGTTGACTTAGTGATCATAATTGGAGTATGAAGAGACACCAGTCTTTCTTTTGGAAATAAAGAAGGTTGGAATAAAGTACTACGAGCGAGGGAGAAAATGGGAATGATGAAGTACGTAAAAATGATGGTGAAGCGGGAGCGATGAGCAGCGGGAGCAATGGAAAGCAGTGGGAGCAATTAAGAGTTTCAAACTCCAAAAGGATCAGCAACATAGCGGAGAGATACAAAGGGAAAAGAAGAGGCTTCCCCGGATCGTGGAATGAAAAGGAAGCATAAGGTCCCTATCTACTAGACCACAACAACTTCGTTA
>CAJHQP010008097.1:0-28725 GCA_905132765.1 Moricandia arvensis
ATTGACAACCGCCTTTCTGATGCCAGAATTAAGAGTACACTTGAGATTACCTGATGTGTTTATTAGATGTGTTGTAGCTCCTGAGTCCATGTACCGTTGATTGTCGCTTGGATCAAATAGGGTCATGGTGTTGAATGCAGAAGCGAGATCAGTAGTAGGTTCGTACTTCTGGTTTGGACTGCATTGTAGAGCCTGAACTTGAGTCGGTTGTGGTGTGAAGACAGGAAGTGGGCCAAGAACTCCTTGTTGAGGAAAGGTTTGTTGTGGATTATGACCCCACGGCATTAGTTTCTGTTGCAGCCACATCTGATAGCCATTGGTCCAAAATGGAGCATTCCATTGTTGATATTGAGGACGTTGTTGATTGTTGAAATTGTGACCGCGTCCTCAGTTGTTCCTGCCTCGTCCTCTATTGTTCCTGCCTCGTCCTCTATTGTGGAACTGTCTCTGTTGTTGGTGCTGAGGCGAATGAATCTTACCCTCACTGTTGACAGAAGCCATGAGTACCTTATCAGAGGAAGAAGATTCACTAAGAATGGAAGTTGTTTTCTTTCCTTTCTTTAGACAATCCTCCTCAAGTAAAGCATAGATCAGGCCTCATCAAAGCTTGGGAATGGTTGACGGTGGATGATGACATTTATAATGTTATCATATTTTGAAGTGAGGCCATTTAATATGTATGTTACAAGAGTTATCTCTGTAAATGGAGCGTCAACATTGGTGAGCATATCCGAGATAGATTTCAGTTCCTGACAATATGTGTGAATCGTGTTGTCTCCAATCTCCTTGGTTCAAAGCTCGTTGTCAAGTTGAATCGCTCTAGCTTCCTTATTGTTTCTGAAAAAAATATATATACGTATCCAGATCTCTCGTGAGGTACCACCACGTTTGAAAGTGCTTCGGAACAGAGACTTTGATAGCATACCGTAGAGCCACAACTTGAAGAGACCGTCTCTCTTTTCCCATGTCGTGTCGTTTGCGTTTGTTGGCAATAATGATCCATCGAGATGTCCCGCGACATCCAAGCTCTGGCAATGGAGAAGAGAAAGTTCTCTCCACGCATCGTAATTGTGATCGTCTGTGTCAAGTATCAGCGGAATGTGAGATTTTATGTTTGTCACGCCTTAAGCGCGTTCTAGGGCAGTGGGGGCAGCAGCCATAGATGACAGAGAAGAATATAATGCAAAGAAGAAGGTGAGAAGTAGAAGAAGAACATGTTCAGGATGAACCCTCTGATACCATGAAAGTAAATATGTTTCTCGTGAATGTTACATTCTATTCATCACTTGATATACACACATGTTTTTTACAATATTTCAGAGATCTCCCTTGGGTTACTCTAACTTATCCAAACGACATTAACAAAATATTATTTAGAATCTATCAGAACCTCACTTTCATGTTGTTATCATCGATGGTTGAGAACGACAACCGGTTCCTAAGAATTATAAAAACAATCTAACGGAATGTGTCGGGTTTAAATAGTGGGTGAAGCTAGGATTGTAATGCATGAGTTGGGAAATTTTGTTTAAATCGCTTTGTAATCGAATCTTGAATCTCCGTTTATTCGGGTTGAATAAAAATGAAAATCCTTCTAGTTTTAGGTGTTCCGAAACATGTTTTGTAGCCGTCGTTTTAGTTAGACCATACCGAACTTAGAACCTCTTAAACCGATTTCGTCTGCATTCAATATATAAAAAGGATCAGATTTGGTGTTTTGGTTTATTGGTAACTGCGTTAAACCCTTCTTTATGATCATTTGGTGGTTTCTTTTAATGGTAACCGCGTTGAATCCATATCTTTGTTAAGTCCCCCAACTATTATATATGTGTATAGGAATCTTGCCACAAGTTAAATGCTCAGTTTATCGGCGTCGCCTTTTTGGAAGAAAGAAAGATCTATAGTAGTAAAAGACCGAATTATGTTCGTCCTACTTTATATTGCTCAATATTTTTAATCACGTCCGACAAAATTCTTATTGACGCATGCATGGGCTATTATATTGGTTTACCTTACTCATCTTTTGACATTCTCATCATTAGTCCTAACGCTAACTATAGTATAAATCGATTATCACGTTTTTACTTTTTCAGCTAGTGATTCTCTCCATAATCAGTTCCCATCAGATACACTCCTAATTAGAACTTTTGCGATCATAAAACAACTGACCTCATGCACTATTTTAACGATTCAAATCTGAAAACATAACAACAATCTAACCATATACGAGACAACATTTCAAAACTCAGATACATATTAGTTTTATAAAGTTAAGTAGGTAAACACATCTTTAAACCGTAATTACGAGAAGTTTTTTCTATTGTTACAGACTTTATTACATTTGAAATAGGTTTATACCGGTTATTGAGATTGGGTTAATGTAAACCGACTTTATCGTTACTATATATTACTGTTGTAACAGAAAGATGAATAACAAGAAAAGTATTTTCCATTTCTAAGCTTCATCTTCTTCGTTTATGAGCTTAGCTAATATGGTATCAGAGCAACGAGATTCGAAATCTCGTTCGATCCTTTCGTTTTCTTCTTTCTTTTGACCTAGATCAATCGTTGATTCTCACGATTGTTCTCTCTGCTTTGATTTGCGATTACTTTCTTTCAAATCTGATCGAAAATGGTGATTGGGAGAAAGGTTGGTCGTCGTGTTGGTCGTGTATCAGCATCGGCAAGAAGATCTTCCGTTCGTGAATCTCTAACACCAGATCCACCATCTCCTCCGTCAGAATCATATAACAGTATTCACTCTCCATTTTATCTCACGAATGGTGATAATCCAGGTATCGCAATCATCTCTGAGACGTTAGATGGTACGAATTACGATAACTGGAAGATTGCTATGAATATTGCCTTAGATGCGAAGAACAAATCTGCTTTTATCGATGGATCTTTAGCTAGACCTGCTGAATCTCATCCGAACTTTAGGATCTGGTCAAGATGTAATTCCATGGTGAAGTCTTGGATCTTAAATTCGGTTTCTAAGCAGATCTACAAAAGTATCTTAAGATTCAATGACGCATCGGAGATTTGGAAAGATTTGGAAACTCGTTTTCACATCACCAATATTCCTAGATCTTATCATCTTTCTCAGCAGATTTGGTCTCTGCAACAAGGTGCTACGGATCTTGCAACATACTACACCAACCTGAAAACTCTTTGGGATGAATTGGATGGAGCTACTTGTATACAAACATGTCATACTTGTGACTGTTGCAAGGCTATGAATAAGAAGGCAGATCAGGCAAAGATCATCAAATTTTTGGCAGGATTAAACGAGTCATACTCTACTATCCGTAGCCAAATCATAATGAAGAAAAACATGCCTGAGCTTTCTGAGATTTATAATCTACTTGATCAAGATTACAGTCAACGATCTTTTACTTGTGTTCAGAATGCTTCTGCATTTCAGGTTGCTGTCTCTGGTCAGGAACAGACACCAATGGTTAATGCTACAGCTCATCATCAGAAACCGAGCAAACCTATCTGTACACATTGTGGCTACACTGGACATACTACGGATACATGTTACAAGTTACACGGATATCCCATTGATTTCAAGCACAAGTACAAGAACAAGTCTGACAAGTCTGCTTCTTCAGGGAAACAACAGATTTTCTCCAAACCGATTACTGCTCAACTCACTTTGGGGAACACTGATATTGGTGGTCAGAGTATTCCAAATGTGATTAACAGTCTTACCAAAGATCAGATTCAAGGAGTTATTGCATATTTCAATTCTCAATTACAGACTTCTGGTGATTCTCACATTGCTTCTTCCTCTGGAGCTACTATCACAGCCTTACCTGGTATGGCTTGTTCCTCTTCTACTTTGAGGTTTATTGCCATATTGAAAGCTACAGATAATGTCTTAGCTTCTGATTCTTGGATAGTAGACAGTGGTGCTACTCATCATGTAGCATGTGATCGAAGTAACTTTGAATCATTTCAGCATTCTCTGAATGCTTCAGTCACATTGCCTACTGGAATGGGAGTACGTATTGAAGGAGTTGGGAGAATAAGGCTGAGTAACAACCTGATTCTGGATAATGTCTTATATATTCCTGACTTCCGGTTGAATCTAATGAGTGTCAGTCAGGTTACTAAGGCTTTGGGATATCGAATTATGTTTGATGATGCTTCTTGCATGATACAGGATCATATCAAGGGGTTGATGATTGGTCAGGGTGAGCAGATTTCAAATCTATATGTGCTGGAGACAATGCAACTTATGGAGTCAGAAGAATTGAAGAATATGGCTTTCAGTATGAATGTTGTTATTGATTCTCAGTTATGGCACAATAGATTAGGTCATCCATCTTTGGAGAAAACTGATATTCTTCGTGATGTTCTTGGATTTAAACACAAGAATAAAATGCCCTTTCATTGTGACATTTGTCCACTTGCAAAACAGAAGCGTTTATCTTATACTTCTCACAACAATCTTTCTCCTCAGGCTTTTGATCTTATTCATATGGATATCTGGGGACCATTCTCTGTGTGTACTACTGAAGGATACCGTTATTTTTTAACTTTGGTGGATGATCATACGCGTGTCACATGGGTATATTTGCTGCGTACTAAAGATGAAGTACTCACTGTGTTTCCTGATTTTGTTCAGATGATTGAAGTTCAGTATAAGACAAAGATCAAAAGTGTAAGATCTGATAATGCTCCTGAATTGAAGTTTACTAAATTCTTCAAACAGAAAGGGATCATGGCTTTTCATTCTTGTCCAGAAACGCCAGAGCAGAACAGTGTGGTTGAGAGAAAGCATCAACACATACTCAATGTTGCCAGAGCTTTGATGTTTCAGTCTCACCTCACACTCGATTATTGGGGAGATTCAGTTTTGACTGCAGTTTTCTTGATTAATAGGACTCCAGCGCCTATTCTCAAGAACAAAACACCCTTTGAAGTTCTTACTTCTAAAGTTCCAGATTACAGTGGACTCAAGGTCTTTGGTTGCTTAGCCTACATGTCTACTTCTTCTAAGAACAGACACAAGTTTCAGCCTCGTTCAAAGCCATGTGTCTTCATTGGATATCCATCTGGCTATAAGGGTTATAAGCTTCTTGATTTGGACTCCAACACAGTTCCCATTTCACGGAATGTGATCTTTCATGAAACCATCTTTCCATTCTCTGGTGATCAATCTATTCATCTTGATGGTTTCTTCTCTACGGGTCAAATGCCTCACTCTGAAGTTAGTGATGTTCCTCTAGTACCAAGTAAATCCCCTGCAGTTGAAAGAGAGATTCCTGCAGTTGTGGGTGAAACTTGCGAACCAGTGAACAAGCATCCAAATAGAGATCCATCTAAACGAGCTTCTAAACCTCCTGGTTATCTGAATGAGTATCTTTGTCATATGACAGACACTGATATTCCTTATCCATTGGCATCATACATTTCTTATGCCAAACTATCTGAAGGATATGAAGCTTATATCTGTGCTCTTACTGCTCATGTTGAACCAAGTTGTTTCACACAGGCCAAGAAGTTTGATGTATGGCTCAAAGCTATGAATGAAGAACTCTTGGCACTTGAGAGCACAAACACATGGACTATTTGTTCTCTCCCGGATGGTAAACACAAAATTGGCTGCAAATGGGTATACAAAGTCAAGCTCAACGCTGATGGTACTTTGGAAAGATATAAGGCCCGTCTTGTTGCTAAAGGATACACACAACAAGAAGGTGTGGATTTCATAGATACATTTTCTCCTGTTGCTAAAATGACGACAGTCAAGACACTTTTGGCTGTTTCTGCAGCTAAACATTGGCATCTTACACAGTTGGATGTATCTAATGCCTTCTTGAATGGTGATCTCCAAGAAGAAATATACATGTCTTTACCTCCGGGTTATACACCAAAAGAGGGGGAAACTCTTCCACCTAATGCTGTTTGCAAACTTAATAAGTCTCTTTATGGACTTAAGCAAGCATCAAGACAATGGTTCATCAAATTTAGCACTACCTTGCTTGCTCTGGGCTTTCACAAATCTCACACTGATCACACTTTGTTTATCAAGAAGACTGATGGCAAATATGTGGCTGTGTTAGTCTATGTTGATGACATTGTTATAGCCAGCAGTGATGCTTCAGAGACTGATCTTGTCAAAGCAAGTCTGCAACAATCTTTCAAGCTTCGTGACTTAGGGCCTCTTCGGTTCTTTCTTGGGCTTGAGATAGCTCGTTCTAGTCAAGGTATTGCTGTTTGTCAAAGGAAATACATTCTGGAAATCTTAGAGGACGCTGGTTTATTGGCCTGCAAGCCTGCTAGTGTTCCAATGGATCCAAATGTTAAACTCTGTCAAGATTCTACAGAACCATTGTTGACTGATCCAACAGTTTATCGACGGATAGTGGGACGTCTGATGTATCTCACCATCACTCGACCTGACATCACATATGCTGTTAATAAGCTTTGTCAATTCACATCTGCTCCAAAGGCCTCTCACCTCAAGGCTGCTTACCGAGTTCTTCATTTTCTCAAAGGTTCTATTGCCCTTGGATTGTTCTTTTCTGCAGATTGTGACTTGGTTCTCAAAGCTTATACAGATGCAGATTGGGGTTCATGTTCTGATACAAGGAAATCTACTTCTGGTTTTTGTTTGTTACTTGGTACATCACTTATCTCTTGGAAAAGCAAGAAACAGGATGTAGTGTCTCACTCTTCTGCTGAGTCTGAATACAGAGCAATGGCTTTTGCTGTGAAAGAAGTCATATGGATTGTTAATCTTCTTACAGAGTTGCAGGCTCCTCAACACAAGCTTGTGGCCTTCTATTGTGATTCTACAGCTGCAATCCATATCGCCAACAATCCTGTGTTTCATGAAAGGACTAAGCATGTAGAGCTTGATTGTCACCAAGTTCGTGATCGAATTGTAAGTGGTCTCATCAAGACTCTTCATGTCCGTAGTGAAAATCAGCTGGCCGATGTATTCACCAAGCCCTTGCTTCCTGGCTTATTTCATTCCTTAATTCGCAAGATGTCTCTCAAGTCTTTATACTCGCCATCTTGAGGGGGAATATTACATTTGAAATAGGTTTATACCGGTTATTGAGATTGGGTTAATGTAAACCGACTTTATCGTTACTATATATTACTGTTGTAACAGAAAGATGAATAACAAGAAAAGTATTTTCCATTTCTAAGCTTCATCTTCTTCGTTTCTGAGCTTAGCTAATAGACTTAATTAAAGTTAACTTTGTTCTGCCGGCCAAGAAAATAGAAAAATGATATGATTCTTATTTTTCTATTGTAAAAGTATATATAATCATATTTTGTCACTTTAAAATATTTCTATTCGATTTTTGAAATCATCGTTTATAGAAAGATCTAAAATTTGTTTGATATGACTATACCTTAGTGGTAAGCACTTAGCATGATATGCAAGAAAACAACCAAAAACAATAAAATAAACCCCCACAACGGAGGCTTTGCCACTAAGTTATTTTGAATTAGGTAAAGATCTAACGAATCAAAACCAAGACACTCTCTTTATCCGACACTTATATTAGTCTTATTTCATTATTGTTATTGCAGTAAATAAATATTCACCTTTTCCAAAAGCATGATTTGATTTATTTATATAATATATATTACACTAATCATCTTGTTTTCACCTTATAAAGGTGATTTCACAATCTATATTTTATTTTGTAATCGTCTTAGTTAAATTAATATTTCATGATTATACATATATTATGATACCACTAAATTGAAATTAACAATTCCAAGCTATTGTCCATATATGATTGATAATGACAGAATTAAATATTTCATCGAGTTATTTATTCAAAACTCCTAAATATCAACAACCAAAACCCCATTTTCTACCATATCAGATAAAGTAATTAAATTTTACACTTACCATAATTGTTCTACTGTAAAAGTGAGATCTCAAGACTTTTAACACAAGTCTGACCTAATGAACCATTTTCTTAGTTGGCATATCGTTGCGTTAATACTGTCACATAAGCTACCATTACTTCAAATCACATTCAGTGCTATTTCGGCTTCCACTTACCTACCGCAAGCACTTCCAATTAATACTAATAATAGTAATATTAATAATAAATACATTGCCTAACCATTTCTTTGTGTTAATATATTTTCTTGGACAAACACGTGAAACAGTTTCGACCATTATAACTTCAGCAAAGATAAATAGCTTTGATTTATTTTAAAACCAAATTTTTACATTTGCTTTTGTGTGGTACTGTGGTTATATGATTGTTTTTAAAACTGTATAGTCTTGAAACATGAAAACATATTGATTTGAAACACTTTTTGGTTTTGTTTTTTTTAAAGATACGTTGATTGTGGTTCCAAACACACGAAGAATCAATGGTAAACAAATCTCTAAAACATAATTAAGAAAAATGTACAAGAACCACCATTGATCAATGCTCATAACCACACTTATTCTCCTAAGTTTTATAAGAAAAAAATAATAAGAATATTATATGCAAAGTCAGAATTTTTTGGCAGTTCCCAATCTGAGATACAGACAGGATAGCGTCAGACCGATAGCTACGATCTTTCCACTTAACAGACCAGTGAGAACAATCACGATCACAACAATCCCATTCATGCCATCTCCTTTTGATTTTGTCAACGGTGGATTAGACTTGTCTTCGTTTCTCTCATACTCGATTATTATATCTGATTTATTCTCTGAAACCAAGCTTGAAACATCACTCAAAGGCTCTTCTTCTTTGATCACATTCGTTTTCTTCTTCTTCTTACTGAAACTCCGCAACTTCTTCATGATCTTCGATTTGAGTTTCGAACTCTTACTATTGGACTTCTCATCCTTCATAAAAAAATCACGTATCCTTAAATCTTTCGAACTTGACTTCTCTGTTACAGCTGTTTCATCCTTAGAATCATCAAACGTTTCGATCGTTTCGCATATAAAAGCGTTTTCGACGTGTGCTGAGACGAGTGGCTTTTGTCTCTGTGTATGGGTGTCACACAGCTTGAAGCGCGTGAGAAAACGCGCTATCACGAGCTCTGTTAAGAGCAGCGCGAAGGCGGAGAGAGTGATTCCCACGGTGAGCTTCTCCTTCGTGCTCAAGGCGAGCACCGCCACTATAAATACCTTAAACGCCATCAACAAGAACGCACCGTTTCCACCGCCGCAAACGTTCTTTTCACTTGTGTGTTTATTCTTCTCCGCCTTTAATCCTCCGCCGACGAAATTAACGTTCTCGATCTTACTCCGAACGGGTTTCCTCTCCACGGGCCTTTCTGGATTCACTGGCAAAAAAGCGTTTGGAGCGGTCTGAATTTGGCGTTGGATGCGTTTAGTTTTAGAGGATGGTTTTTTCAGGCGATCGCGGTTTTTGACGAAGAGATCGATTAGAGAAGCTGGAAAGCCTGTTTGGACGACCAAAGAAGCGCCGCGTTTAGGAGATTGTTGAAATTCCGACATGAATCTCGAGAGCCGACCAGATTTCGGTTTTTTCCATAGTCGAGACATGGTAAGAGACTTTTTAGGTTCTTCTTGAGTCTTCCTTGGACTTTGGGTTTTGGAAGACGAGACTGATGAAATGTTGTTGACAGCAATGACAGGTCGAAGTTATTAAATACGTGGAGAGGGAGAGTGAAGGAGAAGGTTACCGCGTAGAAAGTTAAGGTGAGAGATTTGCTTTTTTGAGTTAATTTCAAACACGAGTTAAATGATGAGAAATTTGGGGAAAAAAACGAAAAGAGAGAAAAAGTTTTTTTTTCTTTAATACCGAGAGATTTGAATCCTCTTAATACAGAGAGAAAAGGTTTTTTTTTTAATACAGAGAGATTCGAATCCTTTTAAAACAGTTTTTATCCTTTTAGTTTTTTTTTTTAAATTGCATTTCAACAGCTTTTTATTTATTTTTTTAATTGATAAATATGTACATCTTAAAATATAAAGAGTCATTATTCAGATTTTTTAAACATTATTCACGTTTCACTTTAGTCTCTGTAATTATATATGTCTCATTACTATATGGTAACTTTTTATATATCATATTTTAGTAATTATCATTATAGTTTCTTAAAACTATTCAATTAAAAATATATTTTTAACATTTTTATGCTATTTATAGTTATATTTGATTATATATTATTATATTTTCAAAAATACTTTATTTGAGTATCTATCAAATAGTATGTTTTACTAATTTTTAAAAAATTTAATGATTATATTTAATTATTATATTATTGAGAACTAAAATGTAATATGTATTAAAAGATTTAGAGAAAATATATAAAAAATGATTGTTGGAGAACCGCCTCTTTGTCTATTTATTTTAAGTGCATCTCTCTTTCAAAATAAAGTTACTTATCGGAAATACTCTAATACTTCAAACTCGAGATTACAACATTTATTATTAGTTTTTTTACGCTAATTTGAACTGAATTTTTTTTATACAATAGTCAAAATCATTTTTAGTCGAGATAATGATTTCCGCGAGAAAAAATAATATAAACAGAGTTATTGCTATTGTTATTGATTTCAGTTACTTTGCTTTTCCTGAATGAAAAGATGATCGAAACTTTGAAAATTATTTTAAAATCTTAAAGGAGTTCGATAAATAACTCGGTTTATCTCCTAGGCTTATTTGAAGCTCTAATTAGCTATGGTTAGCTATACATAAGCTTATCTGACTCCTACTATGTATTGAACCGTAATTTTTAGTCTATATCAAAATAAAATCAATTATGTTCATCTTATTGAGACGATTCCACATAATAAGTAATTTTTGTGGGTTGGCATAAGCATGTAATTGTAAACCAATTGTTAGTAGTTTTTTTTGCCAAATAAATCCTAAACATTGCATGAAATCGTTGAAAACGTAAATGTGTTCATATCCCATGTGGGTTAAAATAGTGTAAAATATTGTGTTAATCATATGAAATCTAAACATAATATCACAACTTGATATTATGTCTAGAATCCACATTACATTGTTTATACTAAGAGACATGGTGTGCATATAATATAATTGCTTCTTCTTTTGTTGTCTTTTTGTGCTTTTTTGTCTGGAAATTAAAATGTTTCCGTATGTTCTCCTAACCTGGTTCCTTGTATGTATCACACATACCGTTTTCTGGGTCGAAAAGCTTTTTTTTTTTAAATATATTTCTTTGCTACTTTGGGACATAAGCTAACCCACTTCCTACATTTGGCCTAATAATCATGTATGTGTATCAAAATCAATCAATTATTATTATTATAAGTTATATAATATACACAGGTTATTTTAAAGTTAAGAATACAGTTTTCTAAACCAATTCTCAATATCAATGTTAAAACTGGATTTAGGGTTTGCCAAAAAAAACTGGATTTAAGGTTTGCCAAAAAAAAAAACTGGATTTAGCATTAAAGATCAACTAAGCCAATTCTCAATATCAATGTTAAAACTGGATTTAGGGTTTGCCAAAAAAAAACTGGATTTAGCATTAAAGATCAACTAAGCCAATTCTCAATATCAATGTTAAAACTGGATTTAGGGTTTGCCAAAAAAAAACTGGATTTAGCATTAAAGATCAACTAAGCCAATCGTCATAAGTCTTAAACCCAACAAGGGCCACCCAATAAGCCTAGCATCTTCAATAAAGTCCACGTTGATCCATTTTATAACCCGTCTTAGTGAGCTGCAAACGGAGAGTTAACAATTATGATTAGCCCGTCTTAGTGAGCTGCAAACGGAGAGTTAACAATTATGATTAGCCCGTCTTAGTGAACCGTCACGTGGTAGTCTAAGAAATTTATCTCGTTATGAGAGTGGCTAAATTAAGCCAAACACGTGAGAACAATGAGAAAACGAGCTATATAAACAAAAAAGCATCGTGACTCGTGAGGAAAAATAACTTTAAACCTAGATACACATAACATTCAATATCTCTTGTAATTTTCTTTCTCAGTTGTCAATTTGATTTTCTAACATGTAGAAAAGAACTAGTTATGCTGGTACTCCGAGGACCCCTGTCATCCCCGCCTAACTTTCCTTACAGGAGGTAACCCCAAGCTCTCCCTCTTCCTGCATCTCACGGAGCTTAGCACTTTCACCAACCATGCTATCTTGCTCGCCTTGGAAGATCTGGAAAGCTACATCAACATCTCTCAAAACGATTGGTCTTGTTTTCACAGTTGACCTGCACTCCTGGTAGTGTTTTGGTCCCTGGTGTAAAACTGAGATCCCGTCCTCGTCTCTGTTCTTTCTTCTCCTTTGCTGGGTCCCAGCTCCCACAAAGGAAGGTTTTTGTTTACCGGCGTAGAAGTAGATCTTTGGTGGAACTCCCATCACACTACCTGAACTTCCCCTCTGGTTTTTAAGCCACTCAGGTCCCAATATCTACATCCTGGTCAACAGTCTCAAGATGTCTCAGTCTCTTTTAAGTTTTAATAAAAACAACTTACCAGTCCAAGAAGAGGATGATGACGACCTGGTTATCCTCCCAGAAGTGGACAACTCTGAGTTGATTGCTCGTTTTAAACTCAGCCTGGTCGGAAGGCTTTTCAACAAGGAAAAGCGACGTGTGGAATCTCTTATAGCCCTCCTCCCATGACCAAGCATATGGGACGTCGAAGGTAGAGTCCGTGGAGTGGATTTTGGAAATCATCGGTTCCAATTTGACTTTGAATCGGAAGAAGACTTGCAGAAGGTGCTAAGTAAAAGACCATGCCACTACAATAAGTGGTCTTTTGCGCTAGAGAGATGGGCTCCACATATAGGCGTTTCCTTTCCAAATACCATGTCTTTTTGGGTTACAGAAATGGGGATTCCTACTCACTTCTGGCTTGACCCAATCTTCAGAACGCTTGGACAAAGGTTGGGACAAGTTGGTTTGATAGAAGCAAAAACGGCCAAGTTCCAGGTTGAGCTTAATGCCGATCTACCCCTGAAATTTTCTCTGAGAGAGCAGTTGCCCACCGGCGAGATTGTCCCGGTGTCTCTGGAATATGGAAATATCCATCGATGGTGCCACTCATGTCATCTTATCTCTCATGAAGAGGAAAATTGCCCTTTGCTATCTGAAGAACAAAGAGAGCAACATAGATTAACAAAGGAAGCAAATAGAGATCAAGGACAACAACCCAGAATCGAAACCAACAGGAATGGAGACCATACCAAGCGTCTTAAGGCTGCTCTAAAGGCTCCAAGCTTCCAAGACAGACATTCCGGTGAAGGACCTCAAAGAGATAACCGGGATAGCGTTTGGAAACGCATTGACTCCCGGTATGTTCCTAGAGATGACCGACGTGAAAAGAACCGCCTTGCTTCTCGAGACTGTGCCACTCTACCACTTGCAAAAGACACCTACAATAAGAGAAGATATGAAGACTCCTTTTCAGCAAGCAAACATCGTGAAGAAGCCAGAAGAGCGGAGAGGAAACCTGCTCTATCGATCCATAGCTCTAAAGGTGAGAGAGCATCTGAAGGCTCTCGTGAGACTCATCCCACTCATCCTCTTGACCCTCCGGCATTGAAGCTAGACCACCCCAAGCAGCAAAACAGAGCAACCTGTCTCCAGAACACGTCAGGGAGAGACCCTTTAGATTGGCGCTTCAGAAAAAATCCTCAGGAGAACAAAAATTGAAGAGCAAAGTTGATGATCTTGGGAACTCCTCTGAATCGGTTAGCTCAGCAAAAAAGAGCCTAACTTTTGCTGTGAACAATAGTTGCTCGCCATCAAATACTCTAGCCAGCCTTCCACATAAAACTTGTGAGGATAAAAAGATGAAGAATTGGTATGAGATGACTCTGGAAGAGGAAGAGAAGGCTCTGGACCAAGCTAAGGAAGATACCCCCAAACCTCTTTTGGGGGACCAGGAGATGTGCATGGGAGCCGAGGAGCCGAATGGAGAAAAAAATCTCGAAGAAGAAGATTGGATGATAGAGGGAGATACCTTTGACGATGATGATCTTCTGGATGAAGATGAGCTCTTATTTAATGATAATCATAAGGAGGAAGAGACTGAGGCCCTGCCAAATCTTGAAATCCCGCCTCGGAGTATGGAAGTTGACACCGGGTTGGAGGAGATCATAGAGGAAGCAAAGGTTGTGGAGATTCAGGACAAGATCGGAGAGAAGACTTCAGGTTCCAGTCCACAACGTGAGGGATCACCACCATCCTCCCGAATTAGGCCCTCCCCGTCAAGGAAGAAGAAGGGATCGCCTAGTTCCCTTGCTGCAGGAGTATCGTTGAAAAAGAGAAACATGATCAAGGGTCGGGCCTCGCCGAAAGTAAAGGAGACCAAAGGTGGGCCGTCTCTGGGCCACAATTTCTCAATGGGCCATTTGGACACTTCTAGTGTTGAAGATAAAGACGAGGTTCTTATGAAGGTTAAAACCAATGTTGTGAAGGTGGGGAACAAGCCTCCCAAGATCCCCAAATGAACACAGTAGCTTGGAACTGCCAGGGCGCGGGTGCCGCCCTTACAAAAGAGCATCTCAAGGAACTATTTCACTGTTTTTTACCTAGATTTTTATTTCTTTCGGATACTAAAAACAATCGGGACCTTTTGCAAGATGTGCAAGTTTCTTTTGGTTATGACCATGTTTTTACCGTTGATCCAGTTGGTCGGAGTGGAGGTCTAGCACTTTTTATATGGATGATCCATTGGTTTCCATTTTGTATGCGGATAATCACTTAATTGATGTGAAAACTAGACTTGAAGGAAACGAGATCTTTATGACGTTCGTGTATGGAAACCCTGATGTTAGATATCGAGACCAAGTTTGGGAACGATTATCACGCATGAGTTTAACACGAAGGAAAGCTTGGTTTATGATTGGAGATTTTAATGAAATCACAGGGAACCATGAGAAGAGGGGAGGAAGGCGTCGCTTAGAGAGCTCTTTCCTCCCTTTCCGAACCATGTTACAAAATTGTGGAATGCTCGATTTTCCATACAAAGGAAATTCATTCTCGTGGGTGGGGAAAAGACGATCCGGAAAAGTGAAATGTAAACTTGATAGAGCAGTTGCAAACGAAGAATGGCACGCTCTTTTCTCCAAATCAATCGTCGAATTTTTACAACTTTGGGGCTCAGATCATAGACCGATCCTAGCACGGATTCAATCCAATTCTAGAAGGTCAAGAAAGAGCTTCAGATTTGATAAACGATGGATCGGTAAACCGGGGTTCAAAGAAGCAGTTACCTCGGGATGGGGGCCTTTTGATGAAGTTCCAATAAGGAATTTTCACCAAAAAACTATCTCATGCCGAAACAAGATCAGCTCTTGGAAGAGGCAAAATCCTACGAACTCCGCTATATTGATTCAAGAATTAAAAGAGAAGATAGACCTAGCACAAGATGATGAGAACTCTACTACTGAGGAAGTGGAAAATTTACGAAGACAACTGATTTTAGCCTTTCGGGAAGAAAATTATTTTTGGGAACAGAAGAGTAGAAATCAATGGCACAGAGACGGGGAAAGAAATACGAAATTCCACCATGCTATTACAAAACAACGAAGAGCCCAAAACCGGATCATCAGTATCAAAGACAAACATGGGAAGTTGGTAGAGAGTGAAATTGAGGTGGAGAACGTGGCTGTTCAATATTTTCAAGATCTCTTCACTACATCTTCCCCGACGGAGACTGATTCTTCCCTCCGCTTTATTTCGGAAAAAGTGACTCACGCCGACAATAGGTTACTCTTAGAGAAACAGTCGGAATTGGAAATCAAAAGAGCTCTTTTTGATATTAATCCGGATAAAGCACCCGGTCCGGATGGCATGACTAGTAAGTTGTTTCAAAAATTCTGGCGGATGATGCGCCAAGACATTGTTAAACTTGTGCAAGATTTTTTCGTGATGGGCAATTTTGACCCACTTCTAAATCAGACAAATATCTGCCTCATCCCGAAAAAGAAGAAACCCCGAGAAATGACTGAATTCAGACCCATCAGTCTCTGCAACGTTAGCTATAAGATTATATCTAAACTCTTATGCAAGATACTTAAGAGGGTTATCCCAAGACTGATCTCTGAGACACAGTCTGCCTTCGTGGCAAAACGTTTGATTACGGATAACATTTTGATAGCACAAGAAAACTTCCACGCTCTAAAGACCAACCAGAGATGTAGGCGAGAGTTTATGGCTATTAAAACGGATATGAGCAAAGCTTACGATAGGGTGGAATGGAGTTTTATAGCAGGCTTGATGCTAAAAATGGGCTTTGATGAAAGATTGGTTGACCTCATTATGTGTTGTGTCACGTCGGTCTCATATCAAGTTCTAATCAATGGGGAACCAAGAGGGAGAATCTACCCAAAGAGAGGCTTGCGCCTACGGAGGCGTTGATCTCACTCTTAAACGGAGCAGACGTGGAGAAGAAGTTGGAAGGAATCCGTGTTGCTAGGACAAGCCCAAGGATCTCCCATCTTCTCTTCGCAGATGATAGCCTTTTCTTTTGCAAGGCAGACTTAAGCCAATGCAAGGAAATCATGGACATCCTAGATCCATATGGGAAGGCGTCAGGACAAAGACTGAATGCGTCTAAATCCTCGATGTTTTTTGGAAACCGAGTGAAACATGCTCTAAAACAAGATATAAAAGAAGTTCTAGGTTTTCACTCGGAAGGAGGAATGGGGATGTACCTTGGCCTTCCTGAACAGATTGGCGGATCAAAAATGAAGGTGTTCTCCTTTGTGCAAGACCGCCTCAATGGGAGTGCCAACACATGGTCATCAAGACTCCTATCCAAAGGGGGGAAAAGAAGTCCAGGTCAAATCTGTGGCTCAAGCAATTCCGACTTTTGTCATGTCGTGCTATTTGCTTCCACAAGGCATCACCAATAAACTAAAGAGTACAATTTCTAATTTCTGGTGGAGTTCAAAACAAAACGGCAGAGGCCTCCATTGGATAGCATGGGACGAGATATGCACCCCCAAAGACTCGGGGGGGGGGATTAGGCTTTTGAGATATACATGACTTTAATATAGCGCTTCTGGCAAAACAATTATGGAGACTTATCCACTATCCAAACTCCTTGTTGGCATGAGTACTAAAAGGACGATATTACAACAATGCTTCCCCTTTGGAAGAGCGACGTGCTTACTCACCATCATATGGATGGCGTAGTATCATGGCTGCAAAACCTCTACTCCTCTCGGGTTTACGAAAAACCATTGGCTTAGGTCAAGATACAAGGGTTTGGAGTGAGCCCTGGGTGCCAGACACAGTGGCTAGACCACCTAGATCTGCAGACCATATAGTCTACAGACTTCCACAACTTCTTGTTCAGTCCTTTATTAGGAATGATACCAAGGAGTGGTATTTACTACTATTACATGATTTTTTTCATCCAGATGATATCCCTCTGATACTTGGATTAAAGCCTTCTCGATCTAGTGCACCAGATGGATATGCCTGGAACCACACAAAATCGGGACTGTATTCAGTCAAAACAGGGTATGTCTTACTCCGTTCAAACAAGCTGAATCTGAAACGAGAAGTGGTCTTGGAACCGAGCTTCACAAGCCTCCAGAGACATGTGTGGAAGATTAAATGTCCCAGTAAGATGAAACACTTCTTGTGGCAAGCTCTCTCAGGTTGTGTGGCGACAGCAGAGAGACTCACTTATAGACACCTGGGCACCGATAGGAGTTTTCCTAGATGTGCTGGCCCAGAGGAGTCGATCAATCACCTTCTTTTCGAATGCCCCCCAGCCCTGCAGGTATGGGCTTTATCGAACTATCCGTCCATTCCGGGTTACTTCCCGAGTAGTTCTCTATACCAGAATATGAACTTTCTATTTTGGAAAAGAAACGAGGTGGCTCCATTGAGACCACAATTCGATACCTTCCCATGGATCTGTTGGTACATTTGGAAGGCTAGGAACGACAAACTCTTTAATGGGAAAGTCGTTTCCCCGTTGGATACACTCCAACATGTGGCACTAGAGGCGGATTGCTGGAGAAATGCTAATAAAAAGGAGGAAGATACGGAGGAACTTGATGAACCTCCTGACCCAGAATGGGAGCCCAGTCCTCCTTCGACTCCCCGGATCCCTACATGCCAAATCGATGCGTCATGGATTGATAATGGTATGGTTAGTGGTCTAGGATGGAGCTTCAAGGAGCATGAGGGCTCAGAACACTTTGGTTTACGGGCATGTAACAAAAGCATATCAGCCCTACATGCTGAAATGGAAGGTTTACTTTGGGCGGCCTCATGTATGAAAGACATGAGGATAACCTCGATAAGGTTCGAGACGGATTGTTCGGACCTAGTAGAAATGACTGCAAACCCGAAAGATTGGCCTGCATTCGCGACAGAGATCAAAGCACTCCAAAGACTCCAGGAGGATTTTGAGGATGTGAGCATGGCTCATATTCCTCGGGATAGGAACAGACGGGCGGACGCATTAGCAAAGGAAGCAAGGAACAAAGGCTTCATATTTTCCCATATTGATCAGACTCGGACAGACGGAGATGCTCCCCGGAGAATCGCCCATCTGACCAACACTAGATCAAGCCTTATTGGGTAGCCGACAAAAAGAAAAAGAAAAAAAAAAAGAAAAGAACTAGTTTAAAGGTTTTAGGATTCGCAACCAATCATGATTTTAAATGTCTTACACATAACACATGGTTTATTAAACCCAAAAAAGTGATAACAGATTTATTACATTTTAAGTTTTCAATGTTTTTCTCTTATTTTTTTACTCTCCTTGAAGATGTTGATAATCTTTTTTGACGTCTCTTTTACACTGGCGCTTTTTCAGTGTTGCAAGAAGACTCTCCTTTACTTTCCTTTTTTTGTTTCCTCTTAGCCATGCTTTTTTTTTGAGGTGAGTAATCTCTTCTTCGACCTATGGTGGCATAGATCTGCGAGATTGGTGGTGTAGCGGTAGTTGTCGGTGGTGTCGTGGTTTGTGACCTTAGAGCTCAGATTTATGAGGGCTTGATATGGGTTTGTGCCCTTCGGTCTTGCCCCGTTCTTTTGCAGTTAGATCCTCATCGTATGAAGCTTTCTCCCTCCTAGCTGTGTGACGACTGTGATTCTCCGGTGAGAAAGCGATACATAAGTTTGGGCTTTTGCTTCAACTTCGAATCCACCAGGATCTAGCTCTCACATTGCAACCTATTTTAAGTACGCCAGCAGAGTGTTTGACTCAGTGTTCTCCGGTGGGGTGGAGGCGAGATGGTTGTGGGGCTAGATCTTTGTCTTTCCGAACGCATGCGTCAGTTTGGAGAAGTTTCCTTCTTCTCTTGTCTTTCAATCTAGTTTTATTACAAAGTTGTGTTGTCAGTGGAGATGATGCAGCGGCATGGTCTTGTCTCTGCTCTCCCTCCGTGTTTCGTCTCCAGTGGAAGCTACTCGCATCTTTAGGTTCAATTCTATAGGTGATTGGCTGGCGGTAGTGTTATTTGATGTGGCGATTTCTTTGGCGGTTATATTGGAACGTTTTTTCTAGCTTTCTTTTCGTATCTAATATTTGTTGGCTTAGGATTGTTGTACTAATTTGGTTTAAGGATTTTGATAGTTTTTTCTACTTTTTTATTAACAGTCGTTTGTATGTTAAAAATTTGATATGAATGCCATTTAAGAAGATGATAATAGATGGTTTATTATTTTTCTTAAAAGATCTTACATTTAAATTCCTAAACTAAAAAAGTTGTTATAATTTTTCCCAAATTGAAATTTATATATGAAAGAATTACACTGAGAATCAGTTTTAAGTTTTTTATTACATTACTAGGGAAGACTCGCGCTTCGCGCGAGATTTGGTATTTTGTTTGTAATATCAGTTGGAGGTTTTATCTTAGATCATATGGTTGTCTTCATGTTTGTGTGTGGCATTTCTATGTATGATCAGCTTTAAGTTGTGGTATTTTTAAAGGTTCGTTTTCTAGATTGAGTATCTACGTATTTGCTTTTATTGAATGTAGGAGTGTGTGTGTACTATGTTTTTCGATGTCGTCCAGAATTGGAAACAAAGTTACAAACTATTGATTATAAATAGTTAAAAAACTATTGACTATGGAAACAGATCAACAGATCTCTGAAAGTATGAAGACCGTGCATGGTTTTTTAACCGACCTCAGACTCTCTCTATATAAACATTATTCTATCGTATAGGTAGATGGCCCCACATCCTTATCTTTTTGTTGTGAAAATATTGAGGCTCTCAAAAGATTCTGATCCAAGCTCTCTGATTTAGTTGAGAGCATGAGTTGATAAACGTAGATGTTCACGGGTTTCCAAGACGTTGCAATCCAATCCATCGAAGTGTGCCTATTCTCTTATACTTAAGGCGCAAGGAACTCTGTCTACACAGAAAATGTATTCACCACGGAGAGAATGTCCCAGTTTACGACCAGTACATGTAACCTAATATATACTTTGTGCTAGTGTTATTGGTTCAACAAAAAGATTCTGAAACTCTTAACAGATGTTTCTTGACATTGCTAAACCTTATTTTTATTTTCATTCCAACTGCTTCTTGCTTCCTCGCTTCTGCTCCTTGATAAACAACACAAAAGCGTAATATACAAACTTATACACATTTTGGAGTATTTTTATTTACCACTTTCTTATCCAAGTAGCTGTTCATTACGGTATAATGTTGAAGTGTATTTTGTTTTGTCACCACCAAAAAGTTTTCTAAATACGTTAATGTCCAGAACTTGGAAACAAATGTCAACCAAAATAGGGATGGAGTAAGATAAAATGTGCTTTTATGATTTAGAAAACAGAAAACGTGAAAGTAAAACCATACTTTTTGTCTACAAAAACTAAATGAAAAAAAAAACTAAATGAAAACAAAGCTTGCCAGAAAGTACATGAGTCTTCATTTGGTTTTCTTCAGCATCTATGCCTTGGTCCCACTCCGTTTTTGAAACATGTGGTTCCTTTGCTAAGCTCCAGACACCTACGTGTTTTTCAGCTCACATAACTTGTGGCTTTTAGAGCAGATGCAAGACACACATGTAGCTCCTGGCATATTGTCACCTATGCTGTTGTTCCCGCCTTATCCAAATGCATTATAAGATGTTAGACTGTATGTTAAAAGGAGAAGTACATACTCTGAGAAAGAGGTGGTTAACATGTAATGCAAAAGTTGCAGACAAAGAAACATGTGTATGAAAACTAACTAACCATGAATAGATTGATGAAAATATCCAAAACGTCGACGACCTATTCCCAATTTTGTTTTTTTAAAGATCCAAGATGTTGCTGATTGGATGCACCGCCATATAAATAATAAAATGTTAGATTAACAAAACAAAGTTGTTTTAGATATTATTGTAATGGAAAGCACTTACGCATACCTCATAAGCAACAGTTTCTCAAGTAAGGAAGTATGATCATCCCAAGTGATTTGATGAAGCTCTAAAGTAGCATGACTAAGCCACATCCGTAGCATGGCTAATGAAGATTAACACGGAGGCTGGACAAAAACCGCAACGCTCTAGGATGAGTATTTAACCTCTCAAAGAGAGGTTCATATGTAGGCTTGAGAGCATGTCTTATATTCCACTCAAAGAAGATAAAGCCTCCTTCTTTGTAGAATGAAGCTCTCTACCGTCACCTAAAGAGTGCTCGTTCATCGAAGGAGAAATCTATTGAAGAATATCAATCAAACTACTAAAAAAAGATTTACTGGGTGGATTTTCAAGTCCAAGATATTGCCTAATGAGTTCTCGGGCTTGTTCTCTGTCACGAAATACATCATATACGGTAAACAATATATTCAAAAGAACAAATTGTAAGTGTTTCAACAAAAAAGACTTATGCAAAGATAAAATGTAATCAATTTAATTACCTTCCTCTAGCAATGAAAAGGTGGAACCTTGGAGAAGCCTTGTCAGAAAATAGAAAAAGCATGACGAAGGTGGTCAAGTTTATGAGTTTAACCAGGATAAAAATGGAAGATAAATGGGATTGAATATGATGCAAACCTTTTCATCAAGGAAGAGCATGTCTAAACCCATCAGCTCACCGCTTTTGTTCACGCTGCGTGCTTCGACATAGGAGATGCGTGAGAACACCGACCGGTCTACAAATCAGAAAGAACATAATGAATCCCACCACTATCGTAGGATTTGTTTGTAAGGACGCATTGGTCATGAATCTGGTGAAGTAGTGAAATTGGAGGAGATAGTGCATGACTATTTATTGTATAGAAAATTAGGGATTTGCAAAGGAAGTGGAGAGAAGAGTAATTAAACAGAACGTAGTGGGAGAATCTGGTGAAGTAATGAGATGGCTATCTCCATGACGAAGAAGGCGTTACATATCGTTTTAGTTTCGGATGTGGAAAAAAGAGGAATAGAGATGATGAAGAGGGTCAAAGAAGAAAGAAGCTGGAGTGGTTGATGAAGAGGGTCAAAAAAGAAAGAAGCTGGAGTGGTTGCATAAGAGTTTCGATTCATTATAATATATCTAACTTGGGGGCCATTAAAAAAAATAAGTGAATTTTTTGTGATGAACTCTGTGTCGCTTTTGAACCTTCGTAGAACTAAGTAAAGTGATGATAGGTGGCATCTTTTGCCCGTATGCTCGTTGATGATGTGGCAGCTTGTGGAGAGAGATAAATCAATTTTATTATTATAGATAAATAGATAAGTCAATTTCCACTACCAAAACACTTTCTCTTAATAATCTCTCTCTTTTAAATATTTAGTCAATTCGTAACTAAATATATGACTAACCAAACCAGTGAATCAAGGGGAATTAATCTCAACCACACATGTCTTTTCCCACTAAATGATTCATATTAAATTTGACACAGTTGACAAGACATAGAAAAAAAATTCTTAGACCTCAAGCATGGTTGCTTTACAACATCATCTTCCTCGAGCTTCTGTGTCTTTCTCGTCGTGCAAGTTTCAACCACAACCACCACGAACTACAATAGTCGTCAGTAACTCGTCTCGCCGTGAACATGTTTCTCGCCGCCGAATTTTTTCCTCCACGATCCGCATCTGCGTCAAGATCCCACGGCGACCTCCTCCCACCACTTTCCCTGTTGCGCACACTTCTTCCGCCATGGCACTCACAAACACTGGAGCTGGTCTCAACGTTTACGGTTGCGGCGAGTTCCAGCGTCCGTTCACTCTTTCATTCACCGTCACCGCAATTAATAACCCTTCCTCCATTGCCACCATTGTATCTTCTTCTTTATTAGTAGCGATTTCTATTGAAGCAACTCGGTGGTGACTCAGTCAGAACGAGTTAGATCCAAGTTTTTTTTCCAGAAAAAATGGGATGAATAGACACCATATCTCTTCTCTGAGATTATGCTCACGGTAAGTTACAGTTTCTGCTCATTCTTCTTCATTAACCAGACGAGAATCAGAACAATTTTATTTCGGGGACTATGATTGAGTGAGAATCTCAATCCACATATGTAACCTAACTATGGTGAGCTTCTTTGTACGTAGTATCAAACTGCGACACCACCTGCCTAAGCCGCTATACTCCTCGTTGCCGTCAAGCTCCCATCGATATCGTAGAGAGAAAGCTCAAGCAACAATGGTTAACTCTCTCGTATTTGCAAGTTTAGTCCATTAATTTTTTGGTAAATTTTGTTTTTGTCCCAAACTCTTTGTTTTGCAGATACATCCTATCTAATTGACTCCAGATTTTCAAACATACAATTTATTTGTTTTGATGAAAATTTTGTTTTTTTTTTGCAAATTTGACCCCTCAATTTTTGCAGCATTTTGTTTTTGAACCCCAAACATTTTCAAATTTGCATTATCCTTTATGATATGTAATGAACAAGCAAATCTATATCTATAAAGAAGTGATTGTCTCTTTTCTTAGAGTGACACCTCATCAAATAGAGAATTGAGAGCTTGACACCTGTCCATCTGTTTGAATTTCGTTGCTTTTGTTTATTTAATTTGGGCTTTCACGTTATAATTTTTGGGCTTGCTAAAATAAATGTTTGCCTCACTAATCTAATTCATTATTGGACGACACTATCTTCTTCGTCTGAAAAATTTGTAGCCTTTAGTTTTTAAGGGTTTTGGTGTTCTTCAGCCTCTGCGTACATGAAGTCGCTTGAGGATTATAGGAGACCAATATTTTTGGCGAATCTCTGGAGAGAGCTTTTTTTAGTGTCGTTTCGTCTAGATCTCTTCTCACTGAAGAACGGAAACTGAAACGTTGTTGTTAACGACCTTCTTTACTCTTTCTCCCACTGCTATCAAGATTCCTCATTCAATTCATTTCCCCTCTCTTCCAGTCGGTCAATCTCTTGCTATAAAAATTTATGCATTCATCCTGTAAACACCATCCTTTCACTCTTCACAACACCAAAAACTTTCTTTGAACAGAATGGCTAGGAATATGTAAAGAGGTAGCGAGCTTATGGGCGTTGATATGCCTCTCCTTGACGCCAATATAGCTCCGGTGATTTACAAAACAAAACCTCCCCTTTTCCTTAAAGATTTACAAGTGACGACATGATTAATCATTTGAGCTGAATGTTTTTTGGGCGTATATTTTGAGTATATCAATCACTGATTCTTCACTTTTCCGTTGGGTGCTTTGTAATTTTGGATTTTGATGTGAAGTGATCGCAATCAAGTTGTTTGACAATTCGTGTGTTTGTGTAGCATACCAAAAAGCTCATACATGTCAAAAATGCAAGCTTTTTGTCAGTTTGTCACTTACGTATGAAGAATCAAACGAGTGAACAGAGGAAGTGTATGTAGATCATTAATACATCTTGAAGTCTTTAGATTCGATCTGTCTTTTTATCTCGGCTTCCAAGTTGTTGCCTTTAGCTCATTACCATCTTGATTTTGTTCCAAACTGGTGAAGTTAATTAGTCTCGGATCCTATATGTTTCTTCATAGAGAAAGGCTCTTACTTGGCTCAGACCATTGTGGAAAAAAGATCACTTTCGCTTGAATTTTTTTTTTTTTTTTGTTGAAGAAATGTTAAATTTATTCAAAAAGAAAAAGACTGTTTCTACAACTTTGCAAAAACTTTATACTGAAAGAAATTTCTTAATCCATAACTATTCCTTTCTCTAATCTCTTGTGGCTAGCCACTTCTGGTATCCTCCTTCGTATCTTCTGTCCCCCATCTCTCTGATTGTAGATAACCTGTTCTTAACTTCTTTGTCTATACATTTCACCAGCATCTGGACATTTTTTGAGTCCTCACCATGTCTCCTATCATTTCTCTCCCTCCAAAGACTGTAAATCACGACCTGAAACGCATAGCGAATAAGAAAGATGTCCATTCTTGCTTGCCCTTTGTCAACCAAAAGAGCTAGCACATTTCTCCAGTCCTCTTCATATCTATTTCCTAGCATGCTCCCCATTACCTTCTTCCAGACATCTCTAGAGAAGGCACACTGAAAATATAGATGGTCTCTTGTTTCAGAATCCGATTTACATAAGACACATATCGGGTTTACAGTAGCATCCCATTTAACCATCCTGTCTCCAGTAGATAATCTATTCAAAATTGCCAGCCAAGTGAAGAAAGAGTATTTAGGAGTCGAATACTTGAACCAGACAACTTCCTTCCAAGCCACCTCCGGTTTTTTATTTCTTAGCTGATTCCAAGTCATCTTTGAATTAAATACCTCCTTATAACAATCATCATTCTGCTTCCACAGCGACCTATCATCATCCCCACTTTTCAGTCTACCTTCTTGTACTGACAGAATATTCTCAATCTCAATTAACAGATCAGCTCGATGTCTTCTCCTTCTTCTATTACAAACTGCTTCATTGACTGTAGCTTTCAGTGGTATCCCTGTGTCTATTAAACCTCTCTGACCCGTCAAATTATATATTCTTCCCAATGGACTCCAGTTATCAAACCAGAAAGAAGTCTGATTTCCACTTCTCACTTCCTTTTTGAAAAAGTTTTTTGCTACTTCTCTGTATTTTAGTAGTTTTTTCCACATCCAAGAACCTTTGCTAGTCTCTTCCTTAATCGACCAGAAATTCTCCTCACCAATCAAATACCTCTTAATCCATTGAACCCATAATGATGGAACTGAATCAAGTATCCTCCAAATTAATCTTAGACCGTAAACAGTGTTTACACCTCGTAAAGGTCTTACCCCCAGCCCTCCTTCAGTTTTCGGGGTACAAATTATTTCCCAAGACACTTTAGCCTTTCTCGGATTCAGGCTTGGACCAGACCATAAAAAAGCTGCACAAATTTTCTCCACCTCATTTAAGCATGCTTGCGGGAGTCTAAATGCCTGGAGCCAAAAGTTAGTGATGCTCACAATAACCGATTGAATAAGCGTTAGTGTCCCTGCAAATGATAAATGTCTTAATGTCCAAGAATTTATTCTGCTTCTTACACGATCCAGTAGAGGTTTATAGTCTGCCATCATCATTCTTTTTGTGAGCAGAGGAAGCCCTAAGTATCTCACAGGCAGATGACCTAACTGTATAGAGTATCTTGACTCCATTTCACTTCTTCGCTCATCAGTGACTCCGGCCAAATAGACTGTGGATTTCTCCATGCTTATCTTCAGCCCTGATATCTTAGCAAATTGATCAAAAACCTCTATGATACTCTCCATTGATCTGACTTTACCATCTGTGAATACTAGGATGTCGTCCGCAAAACTCAGATGAGTAATGCCCAGGTTTTGACACTTAGGATGGTATCCTATCCGTCTTTCCAGAGCAGCTTTATCCAGTAGCTTTGATAGGACATTCATGCTAATTACAAACAGATATGGAGACAATGCACATCCCTGTCTCAATCCTCTGTTACTTCTGAAAAATCCAGTCAACTCACCATTTACTTGCAGAGAGAAAGAAGCAGTTGTCACACACAGGGATATCCAGTGAATAAAATCCCTTGGAAACTTCATTGCACACAGTGTGTTTAACAGAAATGACCACTGAACTGTATCAAATGCCTTTGAGATGTCGAATTTTATTGCACACCTCTCCGAAATGGAGTCCTTATGATATTCTTTGACAATCTCTGTAGCCAGAAGAAGATTTTCAATTAGAAGTCTACCTTTCACAAAAGCCGATTGGTTGAGAGCAATGAATTCTGGCAAAGTAGTCTTCAGCCTATTTGCAAGTATCTTCGAGATCACTTTGTACAATACATTACAGCAAGAAATTGGCCTGTAATCTTTCATTTCTCTAGCTCCCATCTTCTTTGGGATTAATGCCAAGATAGTAGTGTTAACTCCTTTTGGTAAAAATCCTTTCATAAAGAAAGACTTAACAGCTATAATAAATTCCACGCCCACGAACTGCCATGCCTCCTTAAAGAACTCTGCCGTGTAACCATCTGGCCCAGGTGATTTATCTTTTGGCATTGAAAAAAGTACCTTTTGAATCTCCTCTGCTGTAACTTCTTTTATCAGTTGAGTACTCCTCTCTTCTGGGCATCTATATGGCAAGATCCTTTCTAAATCCTCCACAGAAATCCCTTCGAAATCCCGAGGTTCATATTGTAAAAATTCTCGGAAGAACTTCTTTGCCTCTGCCTTTACTGACTCTGCTGTATCAGCTATCCTTCCATCACTACATAATATCTCTTGTATTGCATTCTTTGTAGCTCTGACTGTTGCAGCTCTGTGATAAACTTTATTATTTTTATCTCCAACCTTTAGCCAATGCAGTTTAGACTTCTGCTTCAGAAATTTTTCTTCAATACTTGAGAGTGTTTCCCATTTAGAATATGCATGCCACACTCTCCTCAGCTGCGTTCTGCTCAGTGGGGTTACTCATACTCTCCTCCTGTTTCCTGCATAATTCTTCAAGCGCTTCTTTTGTCCTCTTTGAAAGATCCCCCAACCTTTCTTTGCTTAAATTCCGAAGAACTGGTTTTAAAGCTTTTAGCTTCTTCGAGAATCTAAACATTGCTGACGTAGACAAAAATATAGACTCTGTATTGCTCCAAAATTTCCCAACTGTCGGCCTAAACCCTTCCATTTCTGTAAGCACATTCACAAATTTAAAAGGCCTTCTTACCTAATCTCTGATTGGTACCAGGTGTGATCTGCATCTTAAGTGATCAGAGCATCCTCCACTTTCGAATACACTATAGAAATTTGGAAACCTCCTTATCCAATGCTCATTAATCAGAACCCTATCCAACTTCTTCGAAATTAATCCCTGCTCCCTTTTGTTTGTCCAAGTGAAAAGCGGTCCATGTGAAGCAGAGTCAAATAACCCACAGTAATGAATAGCACTTCGAAAGTCAATCATCCCTTGAAAGATTACCTCACTAGCAGAGTGCTCCTCTATTGCTATTGTTTCATTAAAATCACCCACCACCATCCACGGATGAGCTTTAAATATGGGAGACTCATGATGATTTCTCAAATCTTTCCATAAATCTTTCCTCTCCTCCTCTCTGTTTGCTGCATAAATCACTGAATAAAAGAACTCCTCCTCCTCATTTTCCAACTTCACTGAAACTGTGATGATCTGCCCACTCTTATACAACGGTGTTACCCGAACTCCTGACTTCCAAACCAACCAAATCCGACCTAGCAGACTATATTCATAGTTATCAATCACTGACCAATCCGGAAAAACCTTCGACATTATTTTATAACTCTTTCTTTCCTTCACTCTTGTTTCTAGCACCCCTCCAAACTGAAACTTCTTTTCCTCAACCCACTTCTTCAAAACCAAATGCTTGTTTCCTTTATTAAATCCTCGCAAGTTCCAGAAAAAACTCGCCATTCTTATTTCTTCTTGTAAGCTTTATTCTTACCCACTGCTCTTAATGGAGCTTTTT
>CAJHQP010008098.1:0-28716 GCA_905132765.1 Moricandia arvensis
ATATAACACGCCAATTACAAAATTCAGTACGGGTTATGCATGCCACGTCGATAATGCGTGTCATGAGTATAAAGTGTTAAATGAGTTATCTTGTTTAATTCATGATCCCAAGATTCAGTTCATTATTATATAATTTAATATTTATATTCCAATTCAGACTATTTGGAGCACAAATTAAATAAGCGAACTCTCGATCTATCATAAAATAATACAATAAAATTCAAATATATTGTTTTAAATAGTTTTCTTTTCACAGAAATGCTTCATTACTCAAAATAAGAAAAGATTAGTCCAAAAGTTATGGGTTCAATACAGATGGAAAAAAAACGAGCAGAAAAAGCTAAGGCATGTCTAGCTAAACTATCCACTTCACAATTTTAATTATTGGAAAAGAAAGAGAACGAAACGTCAGAAAAAAAAAAGCAGACGAGATCTGTTGAATGTCGCAGAGGATGCCAAAGATATATTTGGTCTGTATGTTGAGCTTGAATGAGCGTCTGATTGCCGGGGCCATATTTGTAGAAGTCGAAAAACCGAATCGATACAAACGATATAAATAAAGCGATGTTAAGGAAATATTCGATTCAAAAGACGAGATAAAAACCGATATGAAAGCGTATAGAATTAAACCATAGAGTCGAGACGGATCTCTTTCCTTAACTCTTAATATTCGCTCCGTAGTGAGACGGATTTATACGAAATAGAGCCCAAGATACAACCATGATAGACGATTCACGCTTCACCTATGAACATCCTTACGAACTAATAATCTATGAAACACTCTCTATAAAACTTACGATGGGAGACTGCTGGTTTCGTTATGAAAAAACTTAAGGAATGAAATGGGAAAGAGACGAGTTTTTAAAGAGGAGAAGATGAGCCACTTTCCATAACTGATGGCAGCGGGTGCACACGTTAGCGGAAATCTCGCGAGTATCTCGGAGTTGAGGCGTTCTTTCTCGTTTAATCTTATCGTCACAAAGAGAAATTGCGTGTTGTTTTTTTTTTTTTAAAACGAACTACAAGTCGTTTAAATTAAAAATGCATGGTGTTTTTGGGAAAAAAACGTTGAGCTCAATTGGTCCTAAAATGAACATCTTTTAGTGACCCTGGGGCCACATTTACCCAAGCCCAAGCCGAGCCGAGCCTATCGGACGGCAGCGGCGGCGGGCGCGTGGGGTGCCTCCTCTCTCCTGAGCTGATTATACCATGCTATCAAGGAGTCATATATATATATACATCTCAAAACCATCTCTTCTAACCAATGTGGGAAAAACTCAACTTATGAGTTTTATGTGTTTTTATCATTTCAAGATCACAACTTCATCACATCATTTCTCATTCAATTTAAATATGTTTTTGATGTTTCAATATATTACATTGTAGTACTCGTTACAAGCTTTACAATGATCTATTAACATGATCAAGACGACCACCAGTTTGGCCGGAAAAGCCACCGGAAAAGTCAAAAAAATCACTGTGTCAAAAAAAAAACTGTTTCCAACAATCCCCCACATGAAAAGAAATGACTCTAAACATATGCAGACTAAATGCAGACTCGATAGACTCTAGATACTATAGATATTTTAATCATGACTAGACTAGACAGACTTATCGAGAGTGTTTGCAAAAAAATCACTGTGTTTGAGTTGGTGGCATTTTTAAGCCTTGAACCACTCATAGATAATATATGTTGGATTTACTTTACCAGAAGATGAACATGATGTCTTGAACTAACCGGTGTTTTATGTAAACCGAGACAACATGTATAACGCAGCTTCATTTTCTCATAGAACTCACTTCTCTATTGTGTTCATTTTGGCCCTAAACTATTCCTGGTTTTCATGAGTGAATTGAGAGAATATACCCTTGTATTCATTCTCCTAGAAACGGCTTCATTTCACTCATTAGGTGATTGACCATAAAAAATATTGAGTAATACTTCGCTTAGATGCTATAGAATCATTAAAAGCCTATGCTTATCCTTCTCACATTAGCACTTTTTATCATCTTAGGAGTTGGATAGAGATCATAGTCTCAAAGTGCTTTTGGTAGATTTTATTTGATTTTATTTTCCCTTTGAACCTACGTCTTTGGATTTCCAGTCATGATAGGTAGGGTTGCAATCAAGCATCCTCATTCGTTATAGGCTTTAAACTCATTCCTTTTGATGATTTAGCAACAATTTCTCCGTGGCAAACCTTTAGTGAATGAATCTGCTAGTTTATCAGCTGATTTGATATAATATATTGTGATTACACCATTTGAGATAAGTTTTCTAATGGTTTTATGTCGTCTTCTAATATGACGAGATTTGCCGTTGTAAGAGATTATTTTGAGCCCGAACTATAGCTGATTGACTATCGCAATGTATTTGTATAGCTGCACAAGTTTCTTCCACATAGGAATATCTTCCAAAAAATTTCTAAGTCATTCATCTTCTTCTGCTGCTTTGTCTAAGGCTATAAACTCAGATTCCATGGTGGATCTAGATAACACTGTTTGTTTGGTAGATTTCCACGATATTGCTGATCCTCCTAGTGTAAAGTCGTATCCACTTGTGGATTTTGAGTTTTTAGAATCTGATATTCAATTAGCATCATTGTATCCTTCTAAGACTGTTCGGTTCTTTACCATAGTGAAGCCCAAAATTTTTGGTGTAGCGCAAGTAATTGAGTACTCTCGTTATACCTTTCCAGTGTGTATGACCTTGGTTACTTGTATATCGACTAAGTACGTTTACTGCATGTGCTAGATCTGGTCTAGTACAATTGGTCTAGTTACAATTGGTCAAGTACATGAGACTTTCAATCACTCGTGCATACTCGTTTTGTGAAACCGCTTCACTTGAATTCTTTGTCAAGTGCATTTGGGGATCTAACTGAGTTTTTGCCGTATTATTAAAGTAATTTTTAGATCTCTCTTATATTGTTTGAGCATAATGAGATTGGGTTAAAATAATCCCATTTGAATTTTTTGTGATTTTAACCCCGAGAATAACATCTGCTAATCTCATATCTTTCATTTTGAATTTCTCTTTGAGCATGTTTTTTGTGTGATTGATAATATATTTATTGCTTCCAATAATGAGAATATTATATACATATAGACATAGCAAAACATAAGCATTTTTGGTAGTTTTGTAGCATATGTATTTATCACATTCGTTAATTTTGCAACCATTTGACATCATTACATTGTCAAATTTTTTGTGTCATTGTTTAGGAGCTTGTTTAAGCCCATAAAGTGATTTTACAAGTCGACGAGTTTTTAAAGAGGAGAAGACGAGCCACTTTCCGTAACTAGTGCAGCGGGTGGCACGTTAGCGGAAATCTCGCGAGTATCTTAGAGTTGAGACGTTCTTTCTCGTTTAATCTTATCGTCACGAAGAGAAACTGCGTGTTGTTTTTTTTCAACAAGGTACAACTACTTAGTACCTTCTTCAGAGGCATCACTTTGTTTACCATATGGTTGTAGACACTGATAGTGAGGAAAAAGTCAACATTAGGAATCCAGAATAAGCTGTGAGACTTATTGAGAACTTGACATTTAGCAATAACACCAAGAAAACTGATTTGGAGTGTAAGAAATCAATTGTTATCTTGGGCAAAGAGCAGATGGATGGAGTTAAGGCCAAGCTGGACAGTGTTCATAATCTTCTCAAAAAGGAGAGGCTGGACAGAAGCACCACGTGAATCCCATCATAGATGATGATTTCTGGCAAGTGGTGAAGGAGAAGAAACTCCAAGAAGGAGATTTTCAAGTCAAAATCTCCATATCCTTCGATATTTCCCAATGGTGTTGATCGACACCAACCGCTGAGCACCAACCAACACCCATACTGAATCCGTAAGATCTTGTGGAACAACAAGCATCGATCGACACCCTACTATTTTCATCGACCGACACCCACCGATGACTTACCGAGTTTGATTACCAAGTATTGATGAAATCTGATTGAATGCTTCAAGACACTCTCTAAGACATCCACAAAGCCAAAGGTTGACACCAATCCACAACCCAAAGAGGCATCAAAGCCTATGATTGTTGAGCAGACTACAGAGGAACATATTTCTAAGAGAAAGAAGAACAAGGTTCTTAAGCATCTAAGGAGAGAGGCTAATGAGAAAGAGATAGATAGCTCCACAAAGAGTATGCTGAGGATCGATGTGGACATGCCATTCGATGATTCTTATTCAGAACACAGACTCTGGATGTTTTTCAAAGAGAACAAAGAGACAAAACGGACATTGAGCATATGTTTCATTAGATCATAGAGAAGATGAAACAGAGGATTACATTGAAGAAGAAAATTGACCATGGAAAGTTCGTGGTTCCATGCATGATTGGATATCACAACTACCCTAATGCACTCTGCAAAATATATTCTTCAGTCATTATTATGCCCAAGGTGACGGCTGAGCATCTGAGTATGAAGATAGAACCTTCCAGTGACTCATTCACCTTTATGGATCTCTCAAAGGTGAATTCATGAGGGATTTTCAGAAACCTTCAAGTAAAAATCCACAGTACCCTAATTCCAGTAGATTTTCATGTCATGGATATTCAAATAAATTGGAATTCTTCTCTATTACTTGGAAGAGCCGTCATGGCTACTGTATGAGCTGTTTGCGACATGAAACAAACATGTTGTATTATCACTCATCAGTGAGACTGATTTCCATGACCATGTAAAAGTTTTCATGGGGAAAACGCCATATATTGAGATAGGAGATGATTTGGGATTTGTGGAAGTCTGCTATTCTAAATTTGGCACAGAGTATGAAGATGACAGCGAGGCCTCGAATGACACCTAGCCACCAACATCGATCAACACCTTTGCGACTCCATAATACCGAGAGAATTTTCGTTGAAGCACCATTCCACCCCAAAGAAAGGTCTGTGTAGTAGCACCAGATGAGGATGGAATATACAGATATGAAGAGGGCAATGCACATGCTAAGGATATAATGATAATCAATATTTCAAAATAAGATATGGCAGCAATACTTGAGATGGCAGATAGTCTGGGAGGTTATTATTTACGTCTACCAGCGTATGATGAATGTTTGCGATGTCTGAAATTTGTCCTACATCAGATTATCGGTCGTAACCTGATGTTTACAGGAGAAATCAAGTTGAGGAGATAATAGCTAATATTTATATTGCCCAGGAGAGGATGTTTGATGAGTTCTACTAAAATATTGATGGAATTTACTACCTTCTCAACAATATAATTGAATGGTTAAGTAAGTGTATGGAAGAGATACATCTAAAAGGGGATATACACATTAGATCATTCAAAGACAACAAGAGCACAAAACCAAAGGAGAAAAAAATCATCAAAATCTTTGTAGGCACCAGGTTCGAGATGAGCAAAGAAGATGTTGATACTTATTTTCCAACAAGTGGTTCATTACCTCCATACTAGCGAAAAACATCCAATACATCAAGCAAAAGATTATAAACAAGCGCTTCATGGAAACCAGCCCATTTAGTAAGTTTTAAATTATTTTCTATTTTACTTATTTTTGTATTTTTTTATTTCAGTTCAAAAAAATCTGAGAAGAACGCTTCACTGAGCATCGACCGACACCTGATAATTGTCAATCGATGAAACATCACAAGTATCGATCGACATTTTACTGTGCTGATCAACACTCATCATCAGCTAACAGGTATGCCGCTTTCCTTGTTTATTTCGTCCTTATGATTTACTTTCTACCAATCTTAGATATAAAACACTAGGGACAGTGTTGTTTGAGTCTGGGGGAGGTACTGCTCATATTGATTTTTAGTTTTATGTGTGTTTTATTGAGTTTTATAGTCACAAAGAGGATAATGATCTTTTTCAATTTTACTGATTATCTAACAACTCTCTAGAACAATTGCTAATTTACTGATTGCAGAATATACTGGAAAGAAATATCAAAGTGGATCACTGCCACTAATATTCACACTTGTTGAGAATGTTTGAAGGAACTGAAGTTCAACTCCAACCTAATCTAATTAATTGCTTGTCTTGGGGCTTGGTATACACTGGATCGGATTCCTCATGCATGTCTGAAGGTCAAAGTTTGTGTTTCTCTCTCTCTCTCTCTCTCTCTCTCTCTCTCTCTCTCTCTCTCTCTCTCTCTCTCTCTCTCTCTCTCTCTCTCTCTCTCTCTCTCTCTCTCTGGCATCTAGAAAATAAAATATTAAGATGATTTCCTAAAAGATGCAGAGGGTGGGAAAATTTCATGTGACTCCATTATTATAATTCAGAAAGGAATGATCACACATTGTTAAAGCGAGGGGTAGGAAAATTTCCTATGAACTTATTATTCGCCTACACTTTGCTAAAAAAAAAGAATAAAAATGAACAAGACGGACTGCAGCAGCGTCACTGTTCAATGGAATAAAAAAGAAAAAGAAAAATATTTTTAGAGAACAGAGAAAGAGAGAATAAAGAGATCAGAGAAGACTGCATGTGTATTCAGAACTTGCTTCTATAAGAGTCCATGTATCCTTTGATTGATACTCCTATGGTATAGCATGCACCCTTTTATTGTAAAATAAGGTTAATATAAGGGTTTGTCAGACAATATTAGCTAAGTTGTGGGATAGATGGTTATGGTTGCTAAACTAGGGTAGAGTACACAATCATACCTCTAAAATTGGTATTGATTCGATTCGGCCTGCAACATTACAGAGGTTAATATAGTAAGTTCAAAATTGCGTGAGTCCCTGCGATTTCAAACCTCTTTCGGGACTGTTATATATTTTGCTTGAGGAAAAGTAAAAGGATAAGTCTGGGGGAGATGATTACTATGGATTTTACCAATTTTCACCCATAATATATGTCCATTTTAGAGTTTACTATAGGTGTTTGGATTTTATTTTATAGTGTTTAGGGTCGACGAGCTATTTCCCCACGAGAACTATCATATAGCATCAAATCCCCACCAAACTATGACCTAGTGTCAAATCTCCATGCTTTTAAAATTATGAACTTATTTCTCCATGAATTAACAATTTCGAATGTATTTCTCCCCGAACTGATACTTCGAAACTTAATTACCCATATACCATAGTTTTAATTGGTTATTATTAACCAAATAATTTAAACCGGCTAAACCAAACCAAAATTCATTTAAAACAATTTTTATTAAAGAATATGTTTTTCTTCTGTTGAAATTTAAAATATAATTTTTTTTTGAATTCAAAAAGCTTCCTATTTTCTAAAATTATTTCATTTTAAAAAAATTAAAATAAAAATTACATCAGATTTATGTTTAGAAAATTTAATAAAATTACAATGAACAAATTTGAAAGTAAAAGTATATGTCAAAATCTATGTTTTGTTGAATTTTGACGTAAATCAAATTTTCAACAAAATAGATTTTTTGACAAATATTTTTATCAAAATTTTATTTTTTTTCTTTAAAATTTCCAAAAAATACAAATTTAACAAGGTTATTTGTTCATTGTGATTTTATTAAACTTTATAAAATGAAATTTGATGTAATTTTTTTACTTTCAAATTTTAGAAAACACAAATATAAACCTAAAATTTCTTTGGAGTTAAAAAAACTATATTTTGAAATTTAAACAAGAAGGAAACAATATTGTTTAATAAAAATTGTTTAAAATGATTTTTGTTTGGTTAGCCGGTTTAAACTATTTGGTTGATAATAAACAATTAAAATCATAGTCTATGGGTAATTAAGTTTCGAAGTATCAGTTCGGGGAGAAATACATTCGAAATTGTTAATTCATGGAGAAATAAGTTCATAATTTTAAAAGCATGGAGATTTGACACTAGGTCATAGTTTGGTGGAGATTTGATGCTATATGATAGTTCTCGTGGGGAAATAGCTCGTCGACCCTAGTGTTTACAATTCATGTATGTTTTGGAGAAATGTGGAGATAATGGTGTATTATGGAACTTAATGATGAGGAAGCTTGTAGTAGTTGAAGAAATCAGAAGTCTGAGTCGAAATCAAAAAGAAATATTGATCGGCACTGACCCTTTGGTACGTATAGATATCCGCGCGCGTAGACGGACCGACTTAAAGTCAAGACCGACTCAAGCCCAGAAGATCCACATATTTACAAGACTGTCCATGGGCGACTTATACCTAGTATTTATGTGTTTTGTCATTGTTTGGGAAAACGTCACCTAGACACACCCACCACAACTACCTACACTATTAGAAGCTTTTTAGTTTTTTTTTTGAGAGAAGATCAAAGACTCTTTCAGAGATTTGTATTAGAACTCCAGTTTTTCTTACTCTATCTACCTATGCATTCTATTTAGATTATTGTTATGCTTGCTTAATTATATGTGAGTAGTTTCTCTTGCTATTTAGGGTGTTATTAGGGTTTATATTCACTTATGAGATATATAACTGCTAGGGTGATCTTTTAGGATCCTTCAACAAAATTGTATTTACTGCTTGTGTTCTAGAGTAACTAACTAAAACCCTGAACCTAGGACACTGATAACTACGACAATAGTTTTATTACCTAATATTAATTATGTAGAGATAGGTTGCTAGATATATGCGAGAGTTGGTCTAGAATAACTTAGTTAACATATCGATTAGGACGTTAATGCTTGCCTAAGGAAGCATTGATCGACACTCATCCCATATATCGATCGACGCTCGCTCCTTGTTTGCTTGCGACAGCTGGAACAAAGATTTAGTTATCTGATTAGATTCACAGCGAGAACTGAATATCTTACTTTTGCATTCAATTTCTAGGAAGGTTTATCACATGCCCTTAGCATCTATACATCGTAATACTATTGCTTGAAACCCTAAGTATAGCTACTTTATCATATCATTTACAAACTAAGTGCTTATTTGTTAACTGCTATTTACAGTTAATTTATAATGTAACTATTTTAATCTTATTATCTATGTTCTATTGTGTGTCTACGTGAATTCGATTTCTAAGTATTACAACTGAACCTCTTATTTGAGAGAATAAATTACCTAAGAAAATTTGAGCAATATGAGATAGGAATCGAAGAGTTCTAGAGAAGTGAGCTTGACCATTGGTACTGAGTGAACCCAAAAGCTAGGTAGAATATATTTTTATTTTGTGGAATTATCTTTTTTGGAAACTAAATTTATGGAACTATCTTCATATTTATGTTTTGAATATGTCACCTTTGTATAATTTCTGTTATTGATACTTTGTGACTAAAGAGGTTAAAGTCTCTTTGTGTGTTAGTTCATAATAAGTTCATGTATTATTCGATAGTTAGAGTTTACTCTTGTTCTTGAAGAAGAAATTGAATGTAATTACGGTATGTAAATGTTAGATTTTATATGTTTACTTAGCAAATATCTACATAATAATTTGCTAACTATAGTAGAGGTTAAAAAATAGTTTATGTTCGATTCCATAATTAATATACTAAGTTCATTCCCCTTTTCAGAAGTGCAAGCCTCTACATAAAAGGATGACATACAATATGTAAATGTTAGATTTATTACTAATATTTGGAGTTTGAAAGATTAATCGGAGGTAGATAAATCTGAAATTCACGGTTTCTATATTTATGAAACTCTTTATATATTTCATTTATAAAAAATACTACAACATAGTTTATGTATATTTTGATTAATATATATATTAGAAGGGGAAATTGCAATTCTGCCACAAGTTTGATACCACTTTGCAAATTTATCTTTAATGAATGACAATTTCAAAAATACCTTTAAATTATCATGAAAATAGACGAAATTATTTTTTCTAAATAATTAAAAAAACATTTAGAAACTCAACCCCACCCTTTTAACACTGAACCCAAAACAATAATTACTAAAATGTAAACCCAAATGTTAATATATTTTTGATTGAAAGTATTTTTGCAAAGTGATATTTAACTTATAATCCTCCGTTTCTTAATAGATGAAGTTTTGACTTACTCCACAAATATTAAAAATTTACATTTATCTAGAAAATATTTTAAGATATAATTTTAAAATAATTCAACCAATTATAAAAAAAACTGTAAAATTTTATTGGTTGAATATTTCCAATAAATTAAAACTTCAAACATACCTTAAATTCTTAAAATATCATCTATTTTGAAACAACATAAATCTTCTAAAACATCATGTAAAAAAATGGAGGAAATACTACTTTTAGCAATTTCTCATATTAGAAAGTATCTTCGTGAATAATATAATGAAGATGGAGGGATATTAGTATATAAATTTTCAATACTAAATGTTTATAATGTATTGTATTTAAGAATATTATTCTCAGTTAGCTATTTATAAGTTTTCAGATTATTTGTTGATTACAAATCTGATATATTATTTATAATTTTGTCTCCAATAATATTCAAACTTTTATGCACGATAAATTTATTTTTTATATAATTTATACTTTATTTGATGTTTGCATTACGTTTGCAAGTTACGAAGATGTCTAGCAGAGTGCTGTAACTTTAAAATGTTAAAATGGCTACATGAGGTTGATGTTTTGAAGGAATAATAAATAACCCTTCATTATTATGGTCTCAAGATGATGGCCAATTACTTTAAATTGTTGTTTGACCTTAAATAATAATATTGAAGCCACAACTACAACTATATTTCACCTTTTAAGGTAAACCTTGTATAAAATGAAATTTGTATATATAATGTAACTATATACACAGAGACGTTATTTATAACTTATAACGTACCTACATCAAAAATATAAGGAGGATATTATACTATTCTTTATTGGACAAATTATTTTTAGATAGAAATCTGACATGTATCTAATAATGGTTATTCATTTTGTAATCACTAATAAAAATTGTATAATGGAATATATTTAATTTTATTGGAAATATAACTGTTTAGATGTACATTGTTTTGTTAGGAAAATATCATATATGAATAAATTCAGGTTAATTTGTTAAGTTATTAATTTATGGTCTTTTGATTTTTACGGTTAATAAAAGCAATGACTATATTTTAATAGAATATATGATATTATGTGATCAGTATTTTTTACTAAATACTTTTATATATCAAGCCAATAAACTAGAATTTCAATGTCAATTACAAACCCGAATCAAACAAAAAAATCTATTTCAATTATCACAAATTAGCTTTGCTAGTACACTGCACAAACGCATTCCGCTATAACGTTTCGAAATCCTTAGATTATCAACTGCCATTCTAGCCCAATGATAGTAACCATAAGGATATAGAGGTTATCTTTTCCTCGGATGTCGGTTTCCTCATGATATCACCGGGGTAGCTGGATTTAATGATCTCATCGTGATACGACCTGGATCAGCCTCTACTTCAAGGGTTTGAAGGCCATGTGTGGACCAGCTAAGTCAATGTTTGAAGTGTGGTTCAATGGGCCATTCAGTGACTTCACTGGTCTGATTTATGAGGTATTGGACCGAGAGAAGAAGAAGCCATGATATGGCCTTGGCACAACCAGTACCAGCTAGAACCATCATAGTTCAACCATAAGACAAGCCAAAGATGACCAGGAGCAACTTATATCACGACCTTGAGAAAGTTGGACGACCAGTTTACCATATGGACGACAAAGCAAGAGTACATGGTCTACAATGGAACATACAATGGAAGGTAATTCTTGAGAACTTGGTTGAATTAGGAAGCAAGCTAGACATGACCAGAAGAACACTAAGAGCATATTTATGACATCAGAAGGTCCCTAGGACGGGATCAGAAGTGTGCTGGTTGAGCAAGGCCCATATCAGGCCATAAGGAAGAAGGATCGACCACCTTGGACTTTACTTGGTCGATTTATTTAGTTTATGTTTTAGTGCTTAAATGTAAACCTGTTAGGCTTAGGTTTGGTGTTTTATAAACAAGTTAGGAATAAGTTTAAGGTTTCTTAAACCAATTAGAAATAGGTTTTTGTTTTCTTTTTTAGATTACAGTTAAGATATTCTAGTTAGGGTTTTCTGTTTTTCTATATAATCCAAAACTACTACATATGTAACCTCACCCATTCTTTTAATAAAAATCATCGAGCTTTGGATTACATTTGTCTCTTTGGATACCTTCTATCTTGATCATTCACGTGATCATATACATCTTAATCACCCAGGAAAAAGACTCTTCTGTTTACGTGATATCCAATTGACATCAGTAAACGAGGTTACACTCGTAAGATAGCTGAAGCAAAACAACCTTAGGGTATTCTAGAACCTTATTGTGAAGATCATCCACCATCTAAGAGCCTTAAATCTCAAGGAACCATCCCCAAACGTCCTTCAAGTGATTCATGGGAAAGACAACCTATCCAAGGCTGTATCAAGTGGTATCAGAACCACTTGAAGGTTTAGGGTTTGATGATATTAGACAAGGGTCACGACCTCCATCAAATATCCAGGAATCATCTATGTTTTCTTATAGAAAAAAGGGATATAAGGCTAAACAACCAGCAACAAAAGAAGCGTTGCAACCGAAGAAGAGAAACCAGAATCAGGTTGAGCTTGAGAAAGAGCAGTATCTCATCCCATAAGCAACTAAGGAAGCCTACTTGGCTTTTTCACGTAGCCAAATCAAAGAAGACCTAAGAAGTATTCTGACTTCGGTATTTGATGAGGGTTTAACGGTGATCGGACCATTAAAGCCTAGCACGTGATGAGCCTGATCTAAAGCTGCCTGAGGAGAAACCTGAGATTGAACCGGATCTGTCCACTTATTTTCAAGAAGACAACTTGGACAATCAACCAAATCAAGAGAAGCATGTACCAGTAGCTTTGTGTGGTCCTCCTAACCACGACCTGACCAAGGCTAAAGAAGAAGAAAAGCTTGATGAGGCGCTTGTAGTTCATAAATAGTCATATGAGACTTTGATTGAACAAGGTGGATTCATTAAAAAAAAAATCATTATTCACTGATCAGACCTCTTGTTTGTGTTCATTTAAATCTAATGGAGCAGTTAAGTTTGTGAAGAGGTTTCATAACTTCGTATTTGAACCAAGAACAATCACATGTGTGTTTAAAGATCTTAACAACATCCTGGTCCAAACAGAAGAAACCTTGCAGCTGAAGTCACACAAATCATTCATCATTAAAGAACATGATTTGTGGTCAAATCCTTTTGAAGGGAGAGAGGATGGTGTGGTCCAAATCAGCAACAAAGTCAAGGCAAGAGAGAGCAATGTCCGAGCTGCATGTGATAATCAAGACTTGCAAACATAGCCTTATCATCCAAGGCCAAGGCGCTTGTGGATCATGCAAATAAAGGGTCTATGATGAGCTTGGATAAACCAACATCAACAATCCAAGCAAGTGTATCAGGAGCAAAAGCTACCAAGGTCGAGTTCTTTACTCCACAAGCTGACCTATGGCTTGTGGGCGAGTGTGGAAAGACCAGACTTGACCCAAGAAAGGCTAGGCACGACCCAACACTCAAGAATGAGTATGGGGATCATTGTACACGACCTCCTGATCAGAATAAACATGCTCGACAATTCACTTGGAGGTTAGATCAAGTTGTGTTGAGAGATGGCCGAAACTTCTTATTCTCGGTTGTAGTGGATTGGTTCGACCACCACGAGTATCAAAGAAGGTTCTTGGTTAACCTTGGAGAGCCAAAGGTACACAAAATCATCAATAACAAACTAGCTGAAGGTAAAACACGTTTGGAACAGCATAGTGACGGTTCTATCTTATTAGATGGACTAGATTTGAGAACAAATCCTTTTAAAGGAGGAGAGGATGATACGACCTGAATCAGCCTCTATTTCAAGGGTTTGAAGGACACGTGTGGACCAGCTAAGTCAGTGTTTGAACGGTGGCTCATTGGTCTGATTCATGAGGTATTGGACGAGAGAAGAAGAATTCTCATGATATGGCCTTGGAACAACATGTACCAGCCAGAAACATCATAGTTTCAACCAGAATACAAGCCAAGATGACCAGGAGCAACTTATATCACGACCTTGAGAAATTTGGGACGACCAGCTTACCATATGGACAAGAAAGAAGGAGTAAATGGTCTACAATGGAACATATAATGGAAGGTAATTCTTGAGAACTTAGCTAGGATCAGGAAGCAAGCAAAATACGACCAGAAGAACACTGAGAGCAGATATAAGACATCAGAAGGTCTCTGGGACGGGATCAGAAGTGTGCTGGTTGAGCAAGGCCCATATCAGGCCATAAGGAAGAAGGATCAACCACCTTGGGCCCTTACTTGGTCGATTTATTTTGTTTATGTTTTAGTGCTTAAATGTAAACCTATTATTCTTAGGTTTGGTGTTTTATAAACTAGTAAGGAATAGGTTTAAGGTTTCTTAAACAAATTAGAAATAGGTTTTGGTTTTCCTTTTTAGATTAGAATTAAGATATTCTAGTTAGGGTTTTTGTTTTTCTATATAAGCCAAAGCTACTGCATATGTAACCTCACCCATTCTTTTAATAAAAATCATAGATCTTTGGTTTACCTTTGTCTCTTTGGAGACCTGCTATCTTGATCATTCACGTGATCATATCCATCTTAAGCACCCATGAAGAAGACTCTTTTGTTTACGTGATATCCAACAAGCATCAGTAAACGAGGTTACACTCGTAAGATAGACGAAGCAAAATAACCTTAGGTATTCCAGAACCCTATTGTGAAGATCATCCACCATCTAAGAGGCTTAAATCTCAAGGAACCATCCCCAAACGTCCTTCAAGTGATTTATGGGAAAGACAGTCTATCCAAGGCCGTATCACATCGAGTCCATAATTTCCACTAACCAAGAATATCTAAACAACAACAGTAAAGGAGACAAGTAACAAACATAGGGGAGAGCCACTAGAACCTCGCTATACCGAGATGTGAAGCCTGGCATAGACGCGCAAACATAACCTCTGAAAAAAAGCGGGCTATATTGATTTGTTTCATGCGATGCTATCTTAATAGCGTCGACCGACGGTCTATTCTGAGTTCTCAGCGAGAAGTTGTTAACAAAGACTTAAGTCAATAGAGAGATTCATTACTTGATACCTTTGCTTATTAATTCGATTTCTAGGATACAATACCTTAGCTTATATCCACTATAATCATGATTGCAATGAAAGCCTAAAATCTATCTATTTATTGTTATTGCTTACAAACCCAGTCAATCTATCAACTGCCTAGCTTTATTTACTGCTTCAATCTATTTGCCTAACTTAATCGCGAATGTATTGAGTTTATTGTGTGTCAACTCTCCCTGTGGATTCGATCCATAAGTACTACAACTGGATCTCTTATTTGAGAGATTAAAGTTGCTCTAGGGTTAACTTTAGCATATCAAATTTGCTAGAGGATTCGCCATTAGACTCAATTTGTTTGATTTAGTCTAGGTTATTTTTCAATTTAATTTACTTACATAAACAATTTTTCTTGTGTTTCAGGTACATTTAATCTTTGTACCAGGAAGCAATGAGAAGAGATTTTTTGGGTTCTTCAAAGAAAGAGCCTACTGATCACGCATGATCCGTAAGTCTACGAGGGAAGTATCGATCGACACCCTCCAAAAAGAATCAATCGGTAGCGTGAACCAAGCATCCATTGACACCAACTCCTCGGTATCAATCTACACTACTTTCAGAAAGACAGGAGAAGGTCGAGGAACTCATACTGAATTTGATGAGAATGAGATCTGACGAGACGAAGAAGGTCGCGCTCGCAACAGTGCAGGACAACTGATTTATACACAGGGGGCTGTAGTCTCTGATGCAATTGTTGTTGCTGGAGAGGAGGACTTTGAGCTGCACCCAGACTGGAATGATTGGTTAGGGTCAGCATCTTTATCAGGGTCTTCCTCACGAATATCCCGGAAAACAAATCGAATTTTTATGGGTGAAATCGCAAGTGCTGAGCTGTGTGAATACTCTGAGAAACACATACTCTGCAAAAATTTTCCTGACACTCTTTATGGTAATGCATCTAGCTGGTTTAGTCAACTTCAGCCAGGATATCTAACCTGCTGGGAGGACATTGAAACACCTTTCCTCTAAAAGTTTCTTGATGATGCAAAAGCTACTTGAGAAAAAGAGCTTAATGATAAGTGGGAAGACGAGGGACAAACTCAACATAGGGGAAACTGGTCAACCACAATATGGCAAAGGGTGATGAACGTCATGGATCCGAGCTGAACAGAGCAGAAGAAGCTGATATTAGTGATCCGAGCTCAGCATTGATCGACACAATACCTCAGTGTCGATCGACACAAAGACCTCAACATTGATCGGCACCAGGCCCTTCTGTCAGTCAATACCACTTGAAATCCAAGAAAGATCCGAAATTGACGAGCACGATGTATCAAGTTATTATCTTTTCCTAGATGGAGACAGAGAGATCACCATGGAATATTTCTTGGAGCTAGATGATGGAGAACAACTTGAATATTTTGATTATGATAAAGAGATCACTATGGAAATATTTATTGGATCTAGAGGATTTCTTGAAGCAATTGGATGAACCACAACCTGAGATTTGAGTCAGGATTCGGAGCAGAAGCTTGATGAAGATCAGCACACTTTGGGAAGAGATCTGGAGAATGCCAGCAAAAACTAGCATCATTCGCCACCTACCGGATAACATCTATCGATGGCTACCTGATTGATTCGATCGACACCCAACTGATGATATCGATCGACACCCTTGGTTGTACGAACTGCCATGTTACATAATTAAGCTGGAACCAATGAGAAGAGAATGCACAGGTCAGGGGCCTCATACCTTACTGTCCCACGAACATCTGAAATGACCTATCTTCGCAGAAGAAGCTGATGGCTTTCAAAAAATTGTGAAGAGAATACATAACCCACTGAAGTTTTTGGTTCCCAGCGTTATTTCTGAAATAGAACTACCTATTCCACCCAAGATAAGTAAGCATTTGGGATACTGCATTGGGATAGTAAAATATTATCTGCTTGCAGGCGGTTTCTAAGGAAAAATCAGGTCTAGAAAATGATGTCAAGAAAGTCTCTTCGTACCTAGTTTCGATCGACGCTCCACCCTCTGTTTTGATTGACACCTACGGGTATCTCAACATTCAGAGACAGAAACATCCAAGTCTATGGAAATGGCAGAAAGAAGAGGAATAATTTGAAGAAGAGGAAGAGGACCAAGGGCGGTCCACAGTTATCATTGATTCTTCACTTCTCAGATGGTGTCAAGAAACACAGAGTGCATAGCAGATGCTTTTTCACAACCATTTGCAAAGCTTCGAGCACTTCTTATTGTTTAGATGATAGACAAAGGAGAAGAGTCTATGGAGGCCTTCACAAAAAGTGTGATGAACCTGAAGAAAGAAGACACTAAGACTTTTTTTGGAGAAATTTCTCATTCTCTTCTTGACTGAATCAGAATCTCCAGAAGTCAAGGCTAATGACCTAAAATAAGCGCTAAGTGGGAGGTAACAGATACGGACTGATATTTACCACTATTGTGCATGATATCAGCCCTATTTAGAGTCTATTATATGTGTTTGGAGTATTTTTTAGAGTATTTTCAGGTTCAAGTACGTTCTGGAGAACTTTGGTGATTCTAGAGCTTTAGAGATGTAGAACTGCGCAGATGCGTCAGATGTTTAGCAATGGATGGAGACCTTCCCACGTTGTGATTGAGATGATATTTTGATATACAAGAGATCTTTGAGTTCGCTTTCCAATTCCACTAGCTTGAGGTCCATCGGACGGTTAGATCTAAAGTTATGCCCGATTTACTGAAGAGTGGTATTGTCTGCCTCGCGAGAGGAAACTGTCTAGGGGATGAATGAGTGTCAATCGACGGCACAGCCTTACCATCAATAGACAAAGATCCCATAAGACAGGCCTGACTTGTTTTATGACCGAATTAAGCTCAGATGTCATGGCAAGTTACCAGAATACCCTTGCACGAGTTTAGACCTAATTTATATAGTTTTCTAAGCCATGTTGACGGCTAAGCTTATTCTATATATTGTTCTAGGTTAGGAGAGAAGGGAGGAAATCCTTCAGAGTCCTTCTGGAACTCCTTTGGTTCTTTATTTTATTTCTATTCTATATTTATTCTATTCATCTATGATTTATTTGACAAAGATCATGTCTGAGTAGATCTCTTGTTAGGTTTAGGGTTTATTAATGGTATTGATGAATTAGTCAAACAATAGAACTGCTAGGGTTATTATTATATCTATCAATAGAATTGTTTTTATTGCTTGTGTTTCTAGAGTAGCTGACTAGAACCCTGATCATAGGATAGTTAAGCGGCAAGCGAGAGTATGGTCTGCTACCAGAATTAATCAAGTTGAGCTAGGTTGATAGAAAAAAATGAGAGTTGATTTACTTAATCTAGTGAACTTATCTAATTAGGTCATAAAGCTTGATTCAAGAAACCATCGATCGATGCAAGATCATTGACATCGATCGACGGTCATTCCCTGTCAACAATCGAGAGCTGAGACATCAGACTTAGTTAATAGATTAGACTCGCAGCGAGAGCTAGTAGTCTTTTTCATTAGATATTGAGATCTATGATTAACACCGTTAGCTTCTATCCTCTATAATCCACTTGCCTGAAACCCTAGATCTAGCTATTTATTATTATTGTTTACTTACCAATCAATCAATTATCTGCTATAGTTTATTTATTGATTATTATATATTTGGCCTAGCTTAATCGCGACTGTATTGAGTCTATTGTGTGCCCACGCTCCATGTGGATTCGATCCCTAAATACTAAAATTTGACCTCTCTTGGAAAGAGTAGTTCGTAAGGTTAATTTGATAGAGTTTGCATTGATATACATAAAAACCCTCCTGTCAAATTTGGCGCTGTTGCCGGTGAGTGAGGATCGCCATTAGACTTGATTAATAGGCTTAGTCTAGGTATTTTTCTATATTAGTTTACTTACATAAAAATATTTCTTGTGTTTCTGGTACATACTGGTACCAGGAAGCAATGGAGAGAGTATTTTGGGTTCTTCAAAAAAGGAACCTGCTGATTCGCGCACGGATCCATAAGTTTACGAGGGCAGTCGACACCCTCCAACAGTGATCGCTAGCAAGAGAAGCAAGCATCGATCGACACCAATACTTCACCGTCGATCGATGCTAACATCATGACATCGATCGACACCCACACTTCGCGTCGATCGATACTAATTGCGAGAAGATAGAGAAGGTCAAATTACCCATACTGAGAGTTGACAAGATGGCATCTTACGGGACGAAAGAGGTCGTGCGCACAACAGTGCAGGGCAATTGATTCATGAACAGGGGACTACAATCCCTGATGCTCCTGGCTGTTACTGTGAATTATGGATTGAATGACAAAAGCCACTTAGAGACTACAACAGGCCTGAGGATTTCTATGCCAAAAGGTCTGTGATGCGTTGTTCTACACCACAGAGGAATGTCTTTGAGCTGAATGCCTGCATATATCTCTCTTGTGGTTCAGCATCCTTGTCATAGTCTTCCTCATGAGTGTCCAATACCCACCTTGACCATTCAATGATTTAGCGTCGACCATTAAGTACAATGGAGTCTCTGAAGATTACTACTTCTGAAAATTATTCCCATACTCTCTTGTTGGAGAAGCAGCATGTTGGTTCAAGAGGTTGCCACCAGGATCTCTCACTACCTAGAATGACATCATGAACGCCGCCTTCCACACCAACTTTCTCTATGATACTGAAGGAAATATGAAGATCGAGATGGAAGATTTTCTGAGATAAATGGTAGAGGAAGAAGAAGAAGATGGATATGAAGAGCTGAGCTGAGCAGAAGAAGTTGTTGTCAGTTATCTGACCACAACATCGATTGATGTTAATACCTCACCATCGGTCGACACTGTGCACCCCGGCATCGATCAAAACTGTTCATCCGGCATCGAATGACACTATTCATCGCAACACTGTTCACCCCGACAATGTTCATCCCGACATTGTCCTTCTGGGACAATGTTCCCAAGACATTGAAGACAGGACACTAGATAGCACTGATGTATCAAGTTGTTATCATGCTCCGGATGTAGAAAGAAAAATCACCATCGGAGCATCTCTTGGAGCCAAAGGATAAAGAACAGTTTTTGGATTTGGATTAGAGTAGGAAAGCCACTATGGAGCTAGAAGAATGGTTTGAAGATGTGCATCAGACTCGGAGCAAAAGCTTGATGAAGATCAACAAACTTCGAGAATAGATCTGGAAACTTCACCAAAAACTAGCATCGATAGGCACCCACCCGACTGCATCGATCGACACTACACAACTGATATCGATCAACACTTATTATTGGACGAACCAGGTTATACAGTGGAGCTGGAACCAGTTGAGGAGAGAATGCACAAGTCTGAGACCTCACTCCTTGCTGACCCTGAACATCTACGAACCACCTATCTGCACAGAAGAAGCTACTGGTTTCACAAAAGTGCAAAGATGGTACATGACCCTGTGAAGTTTATGGTTCCCAGTGCTGTTTTGAAGTTGAATTTCCTATTCCACCAGATGGAAGTGTGCATATGGATCCCTACATTGATGTATTTGATGATCCTCTTTATGAAGTAATTTCTTAGAAAGTATTGAAATATGAAGGTGACACTTGACCAAGGAGCATCGGTCGCAGCAACAATCAACACCATCATTGATGAATCGATCAACGCCACCATTGGAACATCGATCGACATCAACATTATAGCATCGATCGACCCTCATCACGGATCAGAGCAGAATGAGTTTGAAGTGTTTCATTAATCTTTTCGATGGAAGCACCACGAGATCAGAAAAGTCTAGGGGAAAGAAGAAGAGGAATTGGAAGAAGAGAAAAAGGATCAAGGAGGTCCTAAGTTATCATTGATTCCCAACTTCTCAGATGGTGTCAGGGATGTACAGAGTGCGCAGCAGATGCTTCTCGCAGCCGTTTGCAATGCTTCGAGCACTCCTTATTGCTGAGATGATAGAACAAAGGAGAAGAGTCAATGGAGGCTTTCACAAACTGTGTGATGAAGCTGAAGATATTGGACACTAAGAGCTGTTCTGGAGCAAATTCTCCTTCTCTTCCGGACTGAATCAGAATTCAAAACGTCGAGCTTAAGACTATAAACCAAGCATGAGTGGGAGGAAACCCATTTTTAGTAAGTTTTTATTTAGGTTTTACTTATACTACTATTTCTTTCGAGTTTCATTTTATTTTTACAGACTATTTGAGTCCACCATCGATCGACACCATAGAGGCACCATCAGTCGACAATGGATCACGACCATCGATCGACCACACATGCCTAGCATCGATCGACACTCTCTTACAGAGAGAGGTATCGAGTTTTATACTTAAGCTATTTACTTATGAATTAATTTTTCTAACCAAACTGGAGCGGATATCACTGGGGACAGTGTAATTTAATTCTAGAGGAGGTTCGCTAATGCTATTTAATTGTTTTTGAGTGTTATATATATAAGTATTTTCAAAAAGTTGTATTGAGTCTAGAAGAGTACTATGATCAAGATTTTATTATTGACTAACCATGCTATAAGCACCATTATTAGAAGGTTTGTTGCAGACATTACTAGAGATTTATACTTAAGCTATTTACTTATGATTTAATTTTTCTAACCAAACCGGGGTGGATTACGCTAGGGACAGTTGTAATTTAAGTCTGGGGGAGGTTCGCTAATGCTATTTAATTGTTTTTGAGTGTTATATATATATAATTTTTTCAAAACGTTTTATTGAGTCTAGAAGAGGACTATGATCAAGATTTATTATTGACTAACCATGCTATAAGCACCATTATTATAAGGTTGTTTGCAGACATTACTAGAGATTTATACTTAAGCTATGTAGCTTATGATTTAATTTTTCTAACCAAACCGGGGTGCGATTACGCTAGGGACAGTGTAATTTAAGTCTGGGGGAGGTTCGCTAATGCGATTTAATTGTTTTTGAGTGTTATATATATATATATATATAAGTTTTTCAAAACGATTTATTGAGTCTAGAAGAGGGCTATGATCAGATTTATTATTGACTAACCATGTTCATAAGCACCATTATTATAAGGTTGTTTGCAAAAATTACTAGAGATACCAAAGTGGATGCATCTTGCCACTATATCACACTTGCTTAGATAGTTTGAAGGAACACGAAGCTGCATTTTCCAACACAGTCTTCGACATTATTTGTTTCTCTGCGGATTTGCGTATACATTGGATCGGATTCCTTTCTAAGTCTCTGCGAAGGTAAAAGTCTGTGTGCTTCTGATTCCCCTCTTCTCCCCTTCAGATAAAAAGGATCGAAAAGATTTGGCTCGGGCTTACAACCATTAAAGCTTTATTCATATGATTCTAGAAAGAGATAACGGTCAAAAAGAATGTGAACATGATCTGGTGCAAAAACCATTAGGGCTTGATTCATGGAAGCCTATCCAAATATCTTAGTCAATTAAAAAAATAAAATGATACCTCAAAAGAAGGGAGACCATTGATTGAGAGAAGTGAGAAGAGAGAGAGAAAAGGAATCAGAGAAGACTACTTGTGTGTTCAGATACTTGCATAGGTAAGAGTCTATATATCCTTTGATCGACACTCCCAAGGTAAAGCCTGCACTTTTATGTTATACAAAGAATGAAATCAGTAGAGCGGGCGAGTCAGACTAGTATTCGCTAAGTGTTTTTATAATGGAATTGGGTGTTATACTAGGATAGGTATACTAAGTTTTCCTCTGTGATTGACTTGATAAAATACGTTGCAACAAAGTAGGCGTGACACTTATACTTAGACATTATGTGAGTCTTCGCTTTTCAAAACCTCTTTCACAGGCTTTGTGTTTGCTTGAGCAGCAAACAAAGACTAAGTCTGGGGAGTTGATAGGGGCCTGATATCTTTACCACTATTCGTATGCTCATGATATCATCCTAATTTAGAGTATAGTTATATGTGTTTGGGAGGATTTTTTTAGAGTATTTTTCCAGTTTCATGTACGTCTGGAGAACTTTTGCGTGATTTTGGCAGCTTTTAGAGATGCAGAACTGCGCAGCATGCGTCAGATGTTTAGCATTGGATTGAGGTACGCTTAACAAGGTGAGATTGAGCTTGGGACATAGCTTTATATATTCATATATCTCTTTGAGTATCTTTCAATGCCACCTGTTTGAGGCTCTATCGGACGGATAGATGCTAAAGTTATGCGCTGCATTTACTGCAAGAGTGGTCTGTCTGCGACTTGCCAGAGAGGAAGCTGTCGAGATATAATGAGTAGTGTCGATCGACAGAAATAGCTTCTTACCATCGCTCTACGGTGATCCCAGAAGACAGTGCCCGGATTTTTTATGCGATCCGACTAAGCCCAGATGTCATGGAAGTTATCGCCGAATACCCATGCACGACGTTGTAGATCCTAATTTCTATTAGTTTTCTAAGTCATTGTGACGGCTAAGCTTTATTAATGTCTATTGTTCATAGGTGCTTTAGGAGAGAGGGAGGAACTCATTCAGCGTCTCATGGAACTCTTTGGTTCTTTATCTTGCTATTTCTATCCTATATCTATTCTATTCATATATGATTATGTGAAAAAGATCATGTCTGAGCTAGATTCTCTGCTGTTAGGTTTAGAGTTTAGTAATGGTATCTTGATGCCGATTAGGCCACAAACAAGTAGAATTTCTAGGGTGATTATATATTCTATCAATTATATATTTTGTTTATTGCTTGTGTTCTAGAGTAGCTGACTAGAACTCTGATCATAGGATTTACGTTAGGCGCAAGCGCAGCAGCATGCGTCCGCTACCGAGAATTATTCTGTTGAGCTAGGTTGCCTACGAAACAACGAGAGTTTATTTATTTATCTAGTCGTGAACTCCTCCAAATTTAATTCATAAAGCTTGACTCAATAACACCATCGATCGCACGCAGATCATTGGCCATTCGATCGAGCGGTCATTCTTGGATATTCAATACTGTGTCAACAAGCGACAGCTGAGACATTCGCGACTTAGTCAATAGATTAGACTCGCAGCGAGAGTTGGTTGTCTTACATTAGAATATCAGAGTTCTATGATTCACACCTCTATTTAGCTTCTATCCTACTAGAATCCACTTGTCTGAAACCACTAAGATCTAGCTATTTATTATTATTGGTTTACCTTACTAATCATTCAATTTATCTGTTATAGTTTTTTACTGCTTATTAATTTATTTTCTAGCGTTAATTGCTATTGTATTGAGTCCACTATTAGGATGTGGCCCATGCTCCTGTGATTTGATCCCTAAATACTACAATGATTAAGACGCTCTATCTTGCAGATGCATGTAATCGTAGATTAATTTGATAGAGTTTGCATTAGAATACATCAACCTCTGGGAGTACCTCACTGTTAGGTAAGTTTTCGTTATTTGGTTTCTATTTTTTCTTTTTTATACTAATGTTTCATATTCTCTTTATTTGCAGTAAAAGAGAACGTAGTCGAGAGACCGCCATCTGGTCATGGACGGATAGCACCAACTGATCGCTCAAGCCCATGCGATGCACCATCGGTCTAGATCATAACATTACCATCGATCGATCACTCGTAAAGACAAGTTCCCGGGGTGATTATATCCTTATGTATTTTATTGAGTCAGACAGATTATGATCAGTACTTAGATGTTACTCTTTATCTAACCATTACTATAGCAACCCAAATCTAGATTTGTTAATTGTAGAAAGAAATGAGTTAAGAGAGATACCAAGTTGATACATTCTGCACAAATATCACACTATGCTTAGAAAATTAAAGCAGCTGAAGGCTAACAGCTCCAACCTATTTGACTAGCTGTCTTGCTTTGAGTTTGCCCATACATTGGATCGATTGATGGAGGTAAAATCTGTGTGATTCTGGGTTCCCTTCTCTCTCTCATGTCTACTCTCTCTCTACCTCGTAGTCTCTATTCGCTCTCTCACTATCTCGTCTCTCTCCGAACAAGCTCGTCAGTGTACAATCTCGATTCGTCTCTCGCAGTTACTCTCGCTCACTATCGTCTCGCTCCGCTCTCATCTCTCTCTCGTCTCTCTCTCTCTCTTCTCTAGGGCTCTACAAACTCGCCTTATAGCAACTCTCGTCTCTCTATCGTCATCTCATACTCTCTCTTAGGCATCTATAAAATAAAGATTAGAGATGACTCCGTAGGAAAATGTGACGCCCATTAATTCTATTCAAGAGAAAAATGATCACAGGAGCACTGTGCGAAGGCAGATGTAGAATATTACTTGTGGACACAAGATGGACTGTATAAGCATCATTGATTCATTGACTTATAAAAACAATATAAAGAGATTCAGAGAAAAGAGAAAAATGAATAAAGGGGTTAGAGAAGACTGCATATGTGTTCAGATACTGCAGGGTAAGAGTCCATGTGTCTCTGACGATACCCCCAACGTAAAGCCTACACTTTTATTTTATGCAAGAAATGAGGTTATAAGGGTGAGTGTCAAGCTAGTATTTGCTAATAGCTTTGGTAGATGGATTTGGATGCTTTACTAGGATAAGGTATAAATTCCTTTAAGATTAGCATTATTTAATGTGTGCAACATAGTTGAGTATAATGATAAATGAGAAATTTCGTTGTGATCCATGTTTTTCAAACTCTTCCAGCAAGTTTACCCTTGTTCGCTTGAGGACAAGCAAAAGGTTAAGCCTGTGGGAGTTGATAGTCCCAATATTTTACGCACTTTATACCATGTTATAGGACTTATTTAGAATTATTATGTGTGCATAGGGTTTTGTAGGTTTTTAGGTTGATGTATGTTTTGGAGAACTTTAGTGATTCTAGAGCTTTTCGAAATGCAGAACTGCGCAACGCGTCAAATATTTATCTATGTATGGACGTTCCGCAGTGCGATTCCACTGACATTTTTGACACAAGATATATCTTTGTCTTGGCTTCCAATGCCACTGGATTGAGATCAATCAGGATCCTAGAGCAAAGTTATACCCCTTTTACTGAAGAATGGTATTTCTGCCTCGCGAGAGGGAGCTGTCGAGGAGATGAAGGAATGTCAATCAACGGAAGACCCTTGGTGTTGATCGAAAATTTATCCAGAACATGGTATGAATCTATTTTATGACCGAATTAAGCCCCAAAAGCCATCAAAATTACCAGATGCCCTGGCCGACTTTAAACCTATTTATATGTTTCTAAGCCATTGTTTTGGCTACACACTATCTAAGCTTTCTTTCATTCATAGCTATAGGGTTAGGAGAGAAATGGAGGAACTCCTTTCGAGTCCTCCTGGAACTTCTTGGTTTTATATTATTGATTTCTATTTATTCTATTCATCTATGATTTATGTTTCTTGATCATGTATGTGTATATCTCCTGTTAGATTTAGGGTTTATTAATGGTACTGATGGCATTAGCCTAACCAATTAAACTGCTAGGATGATTATTATATCTATCAATATAATTGTGCTTATTGCTTGTGTTTTAGAGTAGCTAACTAGAATCATGATCTTAGGATAATTGACAATTGCGAGAGTAGGATCATTACCTGAATATACCATGTTGAGTTAGGTTGCTAGATACATACGAAGAGTTGGTCTAGTAATTTTAATGAACATATCAAATTAGGTCGTAATGTTTGATTTATGTGAGCATTGATTGATGCTAGCTCCAATAGCATCGATCGACGATCTATTCTGAGTTCTCAACGAGAATTGTTAACAAAGACTTAGTCAATTAGATAGATTCATTATTGACATCTTTGACTTATTAATTTGAGTTCTCGGATACAAAACCCCATAGCCTCTATCCATTATAATTTTGATTGTCTGAAACCCTAGATCTAGCTATTTATTATTATTATTGCTTACAGACCAATCAATCAATCAATCAACTGCTTTGCTTTATTTACTGGTTTAAATCTATTTGTCTAACTTAATCGCAACGGATTGAGTTTATTGTGTGCCCACGCACCTTTTACATTCGATCCCTAAATACTACAAATGGACCTCTTATTTTAGAGAGTAAAATTTCTCTAGGTTAATTTGGGCATATCAAGCACCCACACAAACAACCTTACTCAAGTGTATGAACAGATGGAAGAAGACAGTTGTCTCCCTTGCACGAAAGCTAACGAACCACCGTCGCGATGACACCAAGCGCTGGTGAGAAAAGGAGCTTTAATGCCACCCCACATCGAGGGAATACTTCTCAAGATACAAACTATGAAACCAAGTAGAGAGAAGACCAAGAATTGCCACGCACCTCCACTTCAGAAAAAACTCCAACGAGAAATAGAAAGTAAAATACCGACCCATATTAGCCTTCACCCTAAAACGCCGACTCTGCTTTTCCTACGACCGCAATCTCCTCGCTGAAACTCTAGAATGAGGCCCCAATATCGGATCTAGTCCATGTGGGAACCAAAATTCACACTGTAGATTTTCCATAGTCGTAGAAAAGCCAAGAAACCTTAAAATAAAATGCGAGATAATAAAATATGAACTTGTGAGTAAAAAGAAAGATCTTATTGAATCGTTTTATTGTGAGAACGTCACGAAGATACAATAGGTTTTAAGAGCTGTCGACGAGTCCCTACTTCTAACAACCTATGCTCTAAACTAGTTTGAGTCTCAACTTGATAACAAAAATGAAATTGCTAAATCTTCTAATTTCTAAGTTTGCTGATAAGTTTCTTGTCCATGTGTCCCTCGCCTGGCCTCTCATATATATCCCTCCTAGGTCCGTCGTCTTTTTTTTCTGCCGCTGATTCGAGTCTATCTTTCTGTGGAAACTTCCTTATATTCTCGATCTTCCATGATTATCTGGAAAACTTTAACATTTATCTTCTGCGGAAATTAGGTAAACCATCACTGTAATTGGGCTCATTCTCATCTGAAACCATAAATGGGCCTTTCGTTGTGTGTTTAGACCTTTCGGGTTGTGGCGTGACATAAGTGTCTTTTACGATTTCTTTTTGAAAAATCGCTTTTTCAATACGATGTGGTTCATGTACCTTGGGAAATGTGAAATAATAAAACCAATCGTATAGTCGATAACAATGGTGTTAAGTTAACTGTTATTGTTTTTTATGATTGATTCGAAGTTTTTACGAGAAGACAAGAACCTTGCTATTTTTATCGCAAAACTTCAACGGAAACACTAATCAAGACGAAGCGAGACTAGTATGGTAAAGTCCCGAAGAGGGAGACGAAGCCAAGATGGTCTCATTGATCATAGGCAGCGAGGCATGGCCTCGTGTCTTGTCGCCCGTGGGCGAAGAGACAAGGCTCTTGTTTCATCTCCCATGGGCAACAAGACTCGGTGAGGGTCTTGTTCCTCGTGGGTGATGAGACATGGTTGTGTCCCGTCTCTTAGGGGTGACGAGACTTGGTGTTCGTCTTGTGCCCGTGGGCAACGAGACATGGCTTCTTGTCTCATCACCCACAGTTACAGCATCTCATTGGACTGCCTGGTGAATATGGCTCTTGTCTCATCTCCCATGGCTCTTGTCTCATCACCCATGGATAACACGTGAAGTAACCGCGAGCGCTCGTATCCGCAAGCCAAGGCGAGGGGACGCAGGTAAATAAATTCTCATCAAACTTAGCACTTAAAAATACTTTAGCATTTCGTTTTTGTTATCGAGCTGCGACTTAAACTAGGTTTAAAGCATAGGTTTTTATAAGTAGGTAACTCGCCGACACTTCTTACAGTCAAAGCTCTTAAAACCTATTGTATCATCGCTACGTTTTACGCGAAAAATGATATAGCCTATTTATTACCAGTTTTAG
>CAJHQP010008099.1:0-28710 GCA_905132765.1 Moricandia arvensis
ACCCTTTTAAATCAAGAGGTCTGGGGGCTTTAATCTGAAGAGGCTTTCCTATGGGCTTACGTCTTCGTCTCCCACCACACGATCTGCTCTCACAAACCAATTAAAAATAAAAGCTGGTTTAGTATATGATTTGATTAATTTTGAAGAACCGGTTTAGCCAACACCCACCACAATTTTACTCGGATCCGAAAACCCAAACTGAAACCAAGCTGACGAGACCGCTTCGGATTAGGTATGGATAATCGCTATTTTATGGAGGATTCGCGGTCTTTGAACCAACCCAAACTGAATCCGAAATCTGATGAAATACTCAAATACTCAAAATTTCTATTATATATTAAGTATGTATGATCATTTTAGTATATTTTTTGGTATTATATTATATTTTTTTTAAGTTCATGTTTAGGTTTTCAGGTATAGATTTGAATTTCAGGTAAAAACTATAGATTTTTAAAAATATAAATAGATTAGTTAGATAAAATTTTAGGTATTTTTATGTATTTAGGTTATATTTTGAATAATTTTTAGATATTTATTAAGTATTTAAATAGTTTCAAAAATTTTGTGATTTTTAAGTATTTTTGGACTAGATTGAATTGAACTCGACTAAGATCCAACAAAGCCTGAATCGAATTTGAATCGATAAATTCATTTATCTATTAAATTTAACTATCTAAGATCCGCACAGACTCAAACCCAGTATGATCCGAGTCGAATCTAAAAATTATAATTACAATCTAAAAATAAAGAAATATACTAGGATAAATTTTACACAAAAATTATCGCAAAAAATAATTTTTAAAAGAAAAATGATTAAAATAAATTTATTAAAAACATATAATATTATATTTAATATTAACTAATCTAGATTTAAGTTTAGAGTTATAGAATAAAATTTTAGAGGTAAAATTAAAATATATATATAATATATATTAAAATTAAAAAAGGTATTTGAGTTATATTTTTCTTGAAACCTATTTTGATAATAAATTTTTTAGAAAAATATTATTTCAGAAATTTGCTCATTTGAAGGTTTCGGATCCGACAAGATCCGACCCCAACCCGACCGAGAACCCGATTGGCCTACACAACCTCTTCCTTCATGAAATCTCAGGCCACTTCATCGTTTTCTCATGGTAATTAGGGTTTCTATTGTGATCCTTTGATACCCATCTAAGTGCACATTGCTTCACACTCTAAAGGTGCAAGCTTTCAATTTGATTCTGCTTCGCTTCTAAAGTTCGAAGCTTTCCATGTTCGATTAGAGTTGGTCATCGATACTAACAATGGTTATGGTGCGTGAGTTGTTTGGGCTTCTGGGCTCTTCCACTGCAATCCAACATCACGCCAAGTCGATTCCACTCTTAATCAGAAGATTCTCTCTTTCGTCAACGAGGAAAGACCCCGACCTCGAATCAGCTCTCTCACGCAACAAGAGATGGATAGTTAACAGCCGTCTCAAGAACATTATCCTACGCTGTCCTAATCAGGTAGCACCTGTTAAGTTTCTACAGAAGAAGTTCAAGACTCTTGATCTTCAAGGGAAGGCCTTGAACTGGCTTAAGAAGTACCCTTGTTGTTTCGACGTTTATCTAGAGGAAGATGAGTATTACTGTCGTTTGACGAAGCCCATGATGGCCCTTGTGGAAGAGGAAGAGTTGGTTAAAGATGCTCAAGAGCCTGTTTTGGCTGATAGGCTTGCGAAGTTGCTTATGATGAGTGTTGATCAGCGTCTTAATGTGGTGAAGCTTAATGAGTTGAAGCGGAGTTTTGGATTTGGTGATGATTATGTGGTTAGGATAGTGGCGAAGTATGCGGATGTGTTTCGGTTAATGAATTATAGTGGTAGGAAGAGTTCGTTGGAGATTGAGCTTTTGTCTTGGAAGCCTGAGTTGGCTGTTTCTGCTGTGGAAGCAGCAGCGAGTGAGACTGGCTCTGAGCCTAGCTTCTCTTGCTCTTTGCCCACCACGTGGACTAGTCCGTGGGAGAGGTTTTTGGAGTTTAATGCATCTCCTTATATATCTCCGTATCAAGAAGCTGGGGATCTTGTCGAGGGTTCGAAGGAGAGTGAGAAGAGGAGCGTTGGTTTGGTGCATGAGTTACTCTCGTTGACGCTGTGGAAGAAGCTGTCAATGGTAAAGCTGAGTCATTTCAAGAAGGAGTTTGGGTTGCCAGAGAAGCTAAATGGTATGCTTCTGAAACATCCAGGGATATTCTATGTTTCTAACAAGTATCAGGTTCACACTGTGCTCCTAAGGGAAGGCTATGATGGTTCAGAATTGATTCACAAAGACCCGCTCGTTGTTGTCAAGGATAAATTTGGGGAACTGATGCAGCAGGGTTTGTATGAGTATAATCGCAGGAGATACTTGGCTAATTTGGAGAAGAAGAGAGAGAAAGGTATCGAATCTGTGAAGTCTGTGGGGCGAAAGAAAGACAGGATTGACCATGGGGACGATGTTGATGAACAAGAGAACCATGGGGATGGACCAGGCGGTATGTTTGATCCAGAAGAAAGAAAAAGGTTCTATCAGATTCTTTTCAGTGACTCTCAATAAGAGCATTTTGGTAAAGTTCAATACGTTATGCGCTGAGAATTGCTAAAGCTTCACTGACTCTTGGGACAGACATTGTTTTCTCATGTGATTTTTAGAGCATATTGTGATGATATCCATAGCTTACAAGAAAAGTACACTGTCTCAGATATGACAAGCTTTCCCTAAAGATCATATCTCCTTTGGAAATTCCACGGTAGGATTTTGTTAAGTTGTGGTCACAGATGCTGCCTAGTTGTTCCCAGGGAATGCAACTTCAAGTTGAAATCTGATTACAGTCTTGGGGCAGCTAAATGCTTTCATTGAGGGTGGGAATCTAGAGGGAAGAGTTGCCAGAGTTAATGTTTTATCCTCTAAGAATAGTGACTGGGAAGTGTGTTGATATACGTGGTCCAGTAACTCAGTGAAGACCTTTGCACGCACTTGTAGTTTTCACCTATTGCCAGAATCATACCCAGTGCCATTATAGTTGATGCTCGTATCTTATCCAGTAACAACTCATTGTGGAAATTTAATACCTTTCATAGCTCATTATTTCTTGAACTCCAACATTAAATAAAGCCTTTGGTCCCTCTATGTTTTGAGGTAATGTTGACATTTGCTTTGTAACATATGGTCTTTGTTTGTTTATTGTACTACAGTTTGGTTAACAAAGTGACTTTAGTACAGTTTGGTTCACAAAAGTGACTTCAGATCACTTTTCTTGCTGTGTGTGTGTTTATAAATTCATGAATATAAATACAACAAAAGTTGTAACAATTAAACTAGCTTGGAAAATATGATAAGAGTTGTGAGATGGGAAAGAAAATAAAAAAGGAAAAAGTAGACAAAACCGGGAAGCTGCATTGACCTGAGTCATCTGACTACGGAGTTCCGGTTGGTGAGATGAAGATGTTTGTACGGCAAGTGGGGGCAGGAAGGGTTGTAGGAGAACCATTGGTGGTTGCAGTGAACGAGGGGATCCATGTTGACATCTGTCCAACAAGCGGAGGGTAATTCAGACAAGCAAATGATTCACTCTGCTTAAGTGCCTGCCAGGTTGAGTCCAGGGAAGTAGACAAGTGAGGGAAAGCTTCCCAATGAGAGGCCTCAAGGTCAGAATCAGGTTTAGGATCATGCTGGAGCACTGGACGGAGGCAACAACGTCAGCAGCGTGGAGAAAGAGGACACAAATGAGAGACGAGAAGATGATGATGATGAGAAGGAGAGAGGTCTTTAGTAGTAAAGTCACTCCGGGACTTACATGAAGAGGTAGGTTATGATAGCAACCGCATTGGAATGTTTATAGAGAAAGAAGTATCAGAGTGGCTTCGGTCTTACTCAAGATGAACATTTTTGTAGACCAGATAACTCACTGTAATGCTCTTTCCCTTCCTGCCAAGGCAACTCTACAGTTCCCTATTTTCTTAATCTTAAATGCTCATTTTGTTTTCTCTTATTCTAAACATTCGCCTTTGAAAATACTGTGAATGAAACCAAAGATTTGGTTTGCTAATTATAGTATGTGTAGAGAATACTCTTTACACATGGTAGTTCAGTTACATGTTCTCTACTCACACTATAACTCTATCATTTTCTTCTTTATCTATCATCAAACATCTTCAGTCCTTCTCTAGATTCTATTCCCATTCCATTGCTTCTACCATAGTTATATAGGATTTGTGTAAGCTTATATATTTCATTAGCAACATGATGTATATTTATACATTATATAAGTAGAGAATTTCCACGAGATAAGTATAACTCTTAACTAATCAATATCCTAGATAAGTACAACTTTAGAGATAAGCTTTATTTATACCAATACTCCCCCTTAAGTTGAACGTTGGCTACATAGTCCAATCTTGAAAGTCATGAAACCGAGCTCGAGGAAGAGACTTTGTTAATGCATCTGCCAACTGATCATGTGTACTGATATGTGAGACATGCAGCTTCTTGGCTTGAACCTGCTCACGAACAAAATGATATGTCAGCGTGATATGCTTTGTAAAGACGGTTCCTTGATATGCTGGCCTTTGTGATCAAGTTTCTGTCTTTGTCATCTAAGATGAGATAATTTTCTCTCATTCTTGTCAGAGGTTTGTCCGAGGCTGATGATATTGCTCTTGAGATCCGGTATGAAGTACACATCAGCTAAGATTTTTCTTTCTCTGTTTTGGGTTACGAATAAGATTGACCCTTAGCCTTTGATATATATTATTGAGTCGTCTCCGAAACGTACCTTTCCCGTGACAGTTTCATCAATTGCATCGAAGTAGTTGTGGTTTCCTGTCATTTGCTTCATAGTCTAGGTACCATATTCTATCACCATCCATATTAGACTCGAACTCTTTAGGCTTTATGTTCCTCTCGTTAAGGTACACCACCTCATGCATCATTAGTCCATTGGCTAGATGGGTGTCTTCATCTTTGTTTTCATGCACTTCTTGAAGCTTGGGAAGCCTCAGGACATCTTGAGGTAAAGTGACCCATCTTATTGCATCGAAAACATACGATTTTGGATTTTGAATAGGTTTCTCTCCCAATAGTTTCTTCCTCGTCCTCTTCCTCTGCTATAGACGTGTCCACCTAGTCCTCTGCTTCTATATTCTTCATTCTACTCTCGGTTTTGTTGAGATTTCATATTGGCATACATTAGTTTATTTTGATTCTCTTGAGTTTCTTCTTCTTCACCACATATATGTTCTTCATAATTCTTCAAGCGACCAATGATATCTTCAAAGCATGTGGTATTAAGATCAAGAATCTGCTCAAGAGATGTTTTCGCGGAAGGCTTTTGAGAAACTTTTTGACAAGTTTCGTTTCATAAATATTTTCTCCTAATGTTGTTGATTTTAATGAGATTTCTGATAGCTTGCTTGCAAAGTCATCTATAGTTTCAGTGTCTTTCATCTTAAGGCGATCAAATTCAGCCATCAGGGTGTGTAACCTTGTTTCTATAACTATGTGTGCTCTGATATGTATCAATTTTATGACCTCCCAAACCTTCTTCATAGTATCTAACTCCCCGACTTATAAGATTAGGGCTTCTGAGATAGATTCAAAGATCAGTGCAGTAGCCATATCGTTCATATCGAATTCGGTTGATTTGTTCTCCACAACTTTCCAAACTTTGTGCATTTTGAGTAGGAATTTCATTTGAATTTCTCATATGGTACAATTCGTTGTATTTAGCATAGGAGAGTTGGTAGACGATGGTCCACCCTCCTTTGGTTTGTTGTTGTTGTAATATCTCCCGTAACTTGCGATGTCGATAATTAATGTTTTGCTCTGATACCAAATATTGAGATTCAAGGATTGTATAAGATCACAAAATAAAGAATAACTCTCTTTATTAGCTTAAGAAAATAACTTAAAACTTAAACACTTAAACATTCAAACACAATCTCTAAAATTCATAAGTTCATGCCACAACTTAGCATCTTCTTATATAGAGCTAAAGTTCTAAACTCAATAGAAATACCTATTATGTTAAACATATCATGAATATGATTAATCTAACTTAGTCACCAAATTATCTTCAAATTAATTTCAACACGCATAAGCAAGTCTTTCAGCTATTTGTTGACCTAACATACTTCCTGTTTTCACAATGAAAATTACAATGTGAGACTCTACTTTAGTGAGATTACATCCAATGATACCAAGAGTTACATAAGCTTGGCTAGACGCTTGATTGACATATCTATTCAAGTAACTTAGTTGGGTTGATGTTTCTTTCACACACACACATATATATATGTGTATATATATATATTATGGAATGTGTTAAATTTTCAAATTATTGAATTGTGTTAATACGTTTTGAATGTAATCAAATTTTAATTCATGTATCAAATATATGTATTAATTTACATGAATACAAAGTAAATTTTAAATTTTAAAAGTTATATTTATATGAAATGAAAAAAAAATACATGAGTAAAACACAAGAAAATTTTGAGCAAAAACAATTATATAAATAAAATTTTAGACTCTATAGTATGATATTAATATAAAGATAGTTTATACACACACACGTGTGAAAATGCTAGATTTGTTGTCACTAAATGAGAAGATATCTAAGATAAAATTTTATTAGAAAAGTCATTTAAGAAAAGATTACTTTTGTTGTAGTTTTTTTTTAAACTTTTACTTTTTTGTAGTTTATATACATAAACTAGTAAATATGTGATTCTCTCTTTTGATTTTATTTTTATAATAATTACAATAATATATAATAATTTATCAATGTTTTGACGTTATTTATTTATAAGTTTTAAATTCTTTTGCAATTTATATATATGAAGGTAAATATAAATTTCTGTTAAATTATACTCTCTCTGTTTCTAAATAAGTGTTATTCTACCATTTTTTTTCTTGTTTCAAAAAAATGTTACTTTACATTTCCAATGCAATTTTTTCATATAATCTCATTTTTATCCTTTTAACTAGCCAATAGATGTTTTTAAGAATTATTTTTATTTAAATAAATATACATTAAATAAGGGCATAGTAGTATATTTATTAATTTTCTTAATATGTGTGAAATATGTCTAATTGACATTTATTTAGAAACAGAGGGAGTATTATGTTGTAGTCTTAATTAGATATATGATATGTATAATAATTTGGTATACTGGATTGCATTTATTTTTATCCATCTATTTTTCCAAACTGAATTTTCGGTGAAGAACAGATTAAAATCAAAATATTCTGCTCATTGCCTTTAATTTAATTCATACTCTTAGATTTATAAATATAATGTTTAAATTATGTATAATTGAAATATATTGTTTTGAAACAAAAAGAAAATGTAAATGGATTTGGGGTTGAATAAGGATAATATATTGAAAACTCATGCAGGTGTATAAATATTCACAAAACAACTAAATTATATTAAGTTGTTAATATTTCATTTTCATTTGTTTCCAAGTTGCAAAACGTTACAATTCAGAAAAAAAAAGTTTCTAGAAATTATAGAAAATATATAGCATTAGAAAATTAGAATCACAACATGAGAGTTTGTTAGTCATATCATGGAAGACCTATTATCTGGAAGGATACGCAGTCAAAAGATTAATGAGACCACTCTTAAATGAAGGATAGTTTACCCAGTTGAGCCTACTAAGTTAGTTGCATCCATCATTTTTTTTCTACGAAAGTTACAAAAATGATGGATGAAACTGCAGACAAAATAGCTACAAGTGCCAACAGAGATTAAATAAACAGAATAAAAAACTCTAATAAATCAAACAACTTTGAGCAATTTTTCAGACGACTTTCTAAGAGAAAAGCCTGCCAAAAAAAAAAAAAAAAAAACCTGCATGCATTTGAAAGGAAAAATCAAATACATATGAAATACGTATACCAACTCAATAATATAATATTTCCTCTATTTTGAATAATTTATGTGTCGAGTTCAACGTAAAAAAATGTTATTAAATGAACGGTTGACAAAATTCAAAAAAACACACACACAAAAACGGTAAATTATCTTTCTTTTAGCCCATCATGGGCCCAACAGAGATGAAAAGTCCATTTTAGGTAAAACAAAGAACCAAATTTGAAATTCGAAGAGAGAGTGACACTAGAAGCCAAATATTCCCTCTGCTTCTTCGTCTCCCACATTTTCAAAATATCACACACACACACAGATCCTCCCTACCTACAGTCTTCTTCAAGCCTCCCTTCACAAGAAAATGGCAGCTCGATACAACTCTTACGATTCAAGATCATCCGTATCTTCCTCACTCCAATCAGATCCATCTTCCTCCGCCGAATTCAAATCCAACAAGGCCATTGTCAGATCCAAACCTTCCTACTTAACCAAAACATCTAAACCGGATACTAATCCTGGGAACCTCACCTCTATGATGAAGAAGCTCATGGAGATGAAGAAATCTAATCCCAAGAGCAAAAGGGTCGAGCTTGTGATTCCCCATGAACTCAAGAAACTTGATACTGTTCGAGGAGGAGGAGGAGGGAAGAGTACATTGGGAACTTTGCAGAGGAAGCTGTTCGGTAAGGAGAAGGAAAAGGAAAAGGTGAAGGCTTTGACAGAGGTCAAAGGGAACACGAGGACTCTCTCTATGGTTCTGAGAAGCGAGAGGGAGCTTCTGAGCATGAATAAGGACCAGGAGATTGAGATCTCTGAGCTTAAGTTTCAGCTTGAAGAGAAGAACCGAGAAGTAATAGCTTTATGAAGTAGAGATTAGTAGATTAGAATCTGGAACAAGATTTGTATTAATGGGTTCTCAACAAAACCGATTAGTATTTTGGATATTTGGATAAAGTTGAGAATTTTATTTTTGTGCATGCAGGTGGAGAAGTTGAAGGATCTATGTTTGAAGCAAAGGGAGGAGATTAAGTCGCTGAAAAGCGCAGTTCTGTTTCCAGATGGGATGAACAGCGAAATGCAGGAGCTGAATGAGGCCAGGCAGATCATCCCTAACCTTCAAAAGCAGGTTCTTTCACTCAATGGCCAGCTCCAATGCATTGCTCAAGACCTTGCCGAGGTACTTCTGCTTTTTTTATTTGTTTCCTGATGTTCTTTGATTAGTCATGTGATGCTGTGAGCTTTGTGTTAGCGAGTTACCTTGGGTGGTTTGTAGTTGATTAAGCCTTGTGCTGACATTTGACAGTTCATAAACTTTAGTTGAGTCAGTTAGCCAGAGGGCTAACCTTAAACTTAAAAGGAAGTTTAGGGGCACAAGAGGCTGGTCTAGGATCATTTGAATTTAGGGAAATTTGAGACATCTCGGTTATTCTGTTTCCATTTTGATCATCCATTCTTCTTGTAAACGGTGAAATCAAGTAGGATTAATGAAAGATGATAATACGTTTCATGAATCTATCATGTAGCTTATGAGACTTGAATCTTGAGTATAATGAATGGTTAACTCTTGGGAAGTTTATTCAGGGCATTGCTGCAGCAACAGTTCAGTACTATATATAGATCTGAGTAGTATTGTCTGATAATAAACACAATTGGTTCTTTCTTATTAGGTGAAGGCGAACAAGTACATATCAGAAAGCTGTTACTGGCAAGCACAGACGTCTTCCTATGATTCACTGGTAAGCAAAATAGGATTAAAAGTAGGTGACTTTGAAGAGTCTTAGTTTAGAAACCAACAAACATATACTGGCAAGGGTGTCTTATTATTATTGAATGCATATCAGGAATTCAGCTCAGACAGCCCTGATAGATTGGCTCTGGAAGATCTGAATCCTTGCTTAACCCCTTATGCCAAGACCAAGCCCAAGGTACTTGCTTCTTAACCTTGAGAGAGAAAAAAGGTCGAGTTGTTGGTCATTGGCTCACAAGGTAAACGAGAATTAATACTTTTGATAAATGTCTTGCACAGGAGTTTGAGAGGGTGGATTCAGCAGAAGAGAGCTTATCAGGGAGAAGTACTGTAACAACTACAGGAGGTAAAGGCAAATCAAGTTCAAGGAGTGTGAAGATGTCAAGGAGCTCAGAGGGAAAAGCAGGACGGAGATCAGAGGAGAGCCAAGGATGGTATAGGGGTGGGAGAATATTTTAAAGTAAAACAAAATTGCATCAAATGTAAGCTGGCACCTTCTTCTTTTTCCACTTTGGTATATGTTATATCTCTTGCTCTCATGTTCAGAGGGTAATATGGTTTTGGTAGAGCTCGTGTGGAGACATGATCCAAGATTGAGTTAAACAAGTTAAAATAAAGTGTTGTGTAAAATAGAAGCCGTGTTAAAATAAGATAAGGTATTATAGATGAAGAGAGGTCAGATTTGTTTCATTTGCATTCTATTTGATGACCTCATGATAAAAATCATCATTAGTAGTGTTGTTATTAGAGATGGCTTGACGTGTACAAGTTATACAGTATAACTGGAGATCATCAATCAAACACACTAGAGGAACAATATTTATACAAGTTTTATAAAGAAAAAAAAGTTTCGAACGCTAACAATTGTTTTACCAATAATAGTTATTTTTTATAAAATTAACACTGACATTTACCAAAGTAACAACTTCTACGGGTATACAATTTCCCATAACTTTATTATGAGTATTAGTTAAGAGGACTAGTGTTAACTTGCTACGTTTAGGTCACACGTTGATCCAATGCTTTTCGTTCGAACATAGATATTTTTAACGAGAATGGTGTTCGTGATAAACAAAGTAAAAGAAAAGCAAAGAGAGTAAGCGCGTAGGGTAGGATACCTTGCTTTGACTTCACTCCAGTCCAGTCACTAGTCATGTCTTCAGCTCCCCTGCTTGCGGTTAAGATAACAATTTTGGACATTGCCAGCTCCCAAATGGATCTTTTTGGCTCTAAAATGTTACTGTATTTATTTGGTCTATCAGCTAAGTGAACACATCCATAACTAATACTCTCTATATATTTAATAGATTGATATTTGAGGTTTTTTACATATATTTAAAAATATACTCTTTTGATTTTTTATTTTTTATTTTATCAATAAAATTTTACCACTTGTAGTTTTACATTTTTATTTAGGTTTTAGTTTTATTAAATAAATGCATTGATCATACTTTAAATCATTAATATTTAGTATACAAAGAAAAAAAAATATAGAATATCAGTCTTTTTTGAATATGGAAGAAGTCGTTAGAGTAGGTATCAATTTGTAAATGATCTCATTTGCTTTTTTATTTAAATTTTTAGTTCAACAACAAAATTATATGAATTTTAAATAGTGAGATATTTCTTGGAAATACTACACCACTGATGATGTTCTTATTACGTCTCTCGCTCCAACGTAAGCGTTTCTTGTTTGAACAACGTCAGTCTTTCTTTCTTGATAACAGCTTCACATGAGTGGCCTTTGTTCCAATAATTAACATTTGTTTTTCTTTTGGCTTTAGTCTTTTTTATAGGACCAAAAAGAAGGATTGGCAAAGTGAATTAAATAAAGTAGTCCTGTTCTTCTGTCCATCCAGAGTTACTATCATTATAATACTTGTAAAAGGGAGTTGCTATATTCATCTTCGAAACTTCAAACTATAGTTGAATCCTATAGATCAGAGAGGAGGCAAATGATTTTAAAGTTATTTTTAATGAAATATTTTTACAGGATTTCATTTATTTGCAAAACTTCAAGCTGTTCAAAACAAAAGAAAACTTCAAGCTGTTCAAAAAAAAAAAAAAACTTCAAGCTGTTCAAGTTTTGTCCGAAGGAATTGTATTGTCCCAAGAGCAGCTATAGCTCACCTCTACTTTTGTTTCTATAATAATATTTAGAAGTAAAATGACTCTAATTCATTTCTATTTTTGTTTTTAAAATAGAGATTGTTATTTCTCTTTTATTTACAGAGGTAAAAAATAATATTTTTATACTTTATTTTACATTTACAGATTTTTATTTTAGAAAAATACATTTGAGCAAAATATATTTTTGTTATAGAATTTCTCAATTGTAGAAGTAAAAATAAGGAAATATATTAGAGATCGACTAAATAGTGAAGAGACATAGTGGTATACGAGATTGCATCTCTAGAGAAATGGGACGACAATTCTTACTTTTCTGTCACATCCCTCTCCTTTGTTACTACTTTCTTTTTATCTCTTCTCAAAACGCGAGAAAGGAAAAAAGAAAACGTGTTAAATTAATGATTTGTTTCTCTATTTATTGTCATGTTTCTGTTTCCTCCTTGCCTTTCCAAGACACAATATGTGGGCATAATTTTGCCATGCAATTCACATTTTTGTATTCATATATCTAAGCATCTCTTTACAATATTAACTACCAAAAATTGAATGGAAAAGGACAGGTGTCAGAGAATGAGAGGAGATTATGAGAGTTCCACGAATGTTCGTTCTTAATATCTAGGCCCTGGATTTTTCTCCTGCGTGTTATGTGATGTAACGCATACGCGTTCTCTCTCTTTTTCCTCTTTTGCCCTTCACGTTACTGTTCTATTCACAATTTTGCCACTCATGTGTTCTGAAAGGTATGTAAAAAAAAAGTCGGCCAGTTGAAAATTCGTACGTGACAGAGATAATGTACTCCTGTACTACATTTACAAGCATCAGAGAGATAATGTACTCCGGGGCTAGATTTACAAGATTTGATAAATAATTATCTTTTGTTCACCTTTACTTTTGCATTGCTATCCCTATCCTCATCGGTATGAAACCTTTTTCTTTTGAGTATGTGTGAGCATTATAATCTATATATCTAAGAAAAAATTACACCCAAACACAGTTTTATGTTTTTATTAACACAAAAAAACAGTTCTGGCAACTAAGACAGTTTTCACTTACAGCTTTTTTTCTCTGTAACTTTCTCGTCGATTGCTAAGTACATTTATTGTAACTAGATCACAATAAGAGCGGGAATCATCCCCAACCATTCATTTTTTTGTTACATCAAGGGTCCAGATGCATTTTCCATAACTTTGACAAGACATATTTGTCTCTCTTCCTAGCCATTAAATATCTTATTTCACTTTCCTTACCAATTGTCCAGATCCCTTCACGTTAGATGTCTCCATCTTCTTCTTGAATTTTCGTCATTAACCACACTTAGTTGTTTCTTGATACAGAGCTTAGCGTAATCTTCTCAAATTTATTGCTGCATACAACAAGTTAGTTTTTTTTAACCCGATTCAACCGATAAATTAGTGTTAATTAATTTTTTTTATCACACCACAGCCCTGCATGACTGACCACTGTATGGTTATTCCTGGAGAGTGGTCTTCCGTCGATTCGCTTTGGAATTTTCTGATAGACAAAAATAAGATGTCAAGGATTGTACCCGTCCGTCCTGGGATACCGTTGATTGAATTACAGAACAATGTTGCTAAAGAGTTCTTCACCTTTACTGATCCACCTCCTACTCATGTACTGAATTACTGGCCTCCTAACATGAAAGAGCTCGCCACTGGTCTGACCACACCACCGGTTATACTGACCAACGACGGGGCTGTCACCTATTTCTTCCATCACTTAGCAGCACACCCAAGCATAAATTTGTTTGTCACCTTTGACACAAAGCTAGATAAACAGCCAGCTAGCCAAGTTAGTGAGAACCATCTTCGCTTCTCTACACCAAACCAACCGATAAGGCCTTATTTCAACTGTCTTCGTCCCCTTTCAACAACTTCTTCAAAAATCCCAAGTTTTTCTCTTTTTGATGACGATGAACTCCATCAGGGAATGCCCTCTTTCCAATCTACGGATAACCCCCTGCAACATTCTGCTGAGCCTCCTTCTGCTGAACCTTCAAAACCCCACCGCGTCTCCATTCAAGACGAAACCCTTTCATGTGGAGACGAGATGCTAAAAGAAATGTTCAAGGAGGATCCCGACAACATCCCTGATAATTGGCTGTTGGACAATGAAGATGACACCTCATCTGAAAATTCGCTCCAGCCATACGTTGTTGTACCAGTTCGTGGTTACGACCACGATTTTTGGGACCCTTTGTTAGATGACACCCTCGGTGGGTCAGATGTAGCTGAGATATGGCTGGGATTCATGTCCCTAAAACAGCTCCTGAAACCTACAGCTGCACGAGAGGCGGTGCGTTTGATCATACTGTTCGGTTATAGGGTGAAGATAATACATATTGGAAAAAAGACCTAGATTTCCTAGGTGTACACCAGAGGGAAGGTACACGTGTACACACAAGTTCTGCGTCTACACCACCAACAACTGCACCGTGCACACCATCACACGGTGTACACACTACTTCACCGTACACGCGTACCCCGGGTAGACAACCGTCTTCGTGCTCCCCCATTGCAATGTGGAACTCACCCCCTATTCCTGCTACCCCTCCAGCAGCGGAGACTAGACCCTTTATCTGAAATTAGTGATGAGGAGTTAGATATCCCCCCCCCCTCTTTGATGACATATCCTATGAGGCTAATGATGTACCAGATCTTAATTTAGATGATACCGACGAGGAACCTACCGTAGGTAAACTATACGCAAGCAAAAAAGACTGTCAAATAGGCCTAGCAATATATGCAATCAAGAATCGCTTCCACTTCAGGCAAACCCAAACTTACAGGACTCTTTTGTTCTCAATTTCCACGATACGCGTTGTGATTGGCGCATCTTTGCGAAAGAACTTACCACATGTGGTTATTACACAATCAAGAAGGCCCAACTTCATCACAGCTGCCCTTTGGACCACCGGGATCAATACAAGAGAAGGGTCACCTCTAAAGTCATTGCTCATGTTTATCGTTCTCGTTACAAGGAACCAAACGAGGGTCCTAAAGTCACTCAGTTGCAGCAACTTGTATTGGAGGATTTGCGTATCGATGCTTCATACATGAAACGCCACAGGGGAAAAGAGCAAGCTGTCGATATCACAATCGGTAGAGCAGAAGATTCATACCTCAACCTTGCTGCGTACTTTGAGAGGCTGAAACAAACCAACCCTGGCACAGTTACTGTCATAGAAACTGAACTTGATGAATTTGGTGAATCACGATTTCTCTACGCTTTCCTTTCTTTTGGTGCTTCAATACAAGGGTTCCGTCGTGTCCGCCCTATTCTCATAATTGATGGCACTCATCTGTCTGGAAAATATAAAGGTGTCCTCCTCACTGCTAGCGGCCAAGATGCCAACTTTCAAGTTTTCCCCCTCGCTTTTGCTGTTGTTGATGGTGAGACAGACAACTTTTGGGTGTGGTTTCTTACTAAGGTTGAAAGGATTATTGCTGACTTACATCTCAGATCGTCATATTTCCCTTCTTAAAGCGAAGAAATTTGTCTTTCCTAAGGCTCACCATGGAGCATGTATTGTTCATATCATGAGGAATGTTGTTTCCCGGTTCAAGAGCAAAGGCTTGGCAAAACTGGTATGTGCAGCTGCATTTTCCTTTAAACGCAAAGATTTCGATGATAACTTCGGCAAAATTAGGCAGTCTAATGATGCATGCGCAAAATACCTTGAAGACATCGGCACAACTAAATGGGAAAGAACATACTTCCCAGGGAACCGATACAACCTCCTCACAAGCAACGTCGCTAAGCAACTCAACAATGCTTTTTCCAAATCCAGAGCTTCACCCATCATTGAGCTATTCATGTTCATTCAACGGATGTGGACGCGTTGGTTCTCAGCTAGGCGAACCAAATCTGCAAAACACAACGGCCATGTTACACCCGAGGTTGCAATTGTTATGGACACACACATCAGACTCATAAAAGGCAGTAAAATCTCTAACATCACTGACTAGAGCTATCAAGTGAAAGGAGTTTTTGGACATCCTTACATAGTTGCCTTGGACAATAAAATTTGTTCTTACCAAGTTTTTGAGAAACTAAAAATCCCATGCGGTCATGCTCTGCTTGTAGCTGACTCCGTAGGTGTCCCACATGGCCATCTTGTTGGGGATTGCTACAAGACTCAGATATGGAGAGACACATACGCCAGTGTCATTTACCCAGAAGCGCCCTTTGGTGAGTTTTCAATTCCTCCTGCAATCTCCACTCTGAACCTACAACCTCCAAATACTCGTCGCCCTTCTGGTCGCCCTAAGGACAAGCGTATCGCTTCGACTGATGAGATTGAGGTGAACTACGAATATACTTACATCACATGCCTCTAATTACTTTCTCGCTCTCCCCTCCTCACTTGTTGTAAAAAAAATTGGTTGCTAAGGTTTGGTTCCATTTGTTATTCTCAGGCCCCTAAGAAAACAAAACTCAAGAAGTGTGGTCGCTGTGGTGTTGCCGGTCATAACAGGACTATGTGCACCGTCCCCATTTAACGTCTTGGTGAATTTTATATCCACATGAACTCTCTTTTGGATAGCGCCTTCACCTAAACAAATCTTTTTGTTGCTACTTTTTTGGTGTCTTTCTCCCATGTAAAAACTCTACAAACAACATGGTTAAGATGTATAGCTGTTTGGTTGACGCTAACTTGCTCTTTTCACTAATCGTATGATTTCACCTCCATTGTAAATGCAACCATTTTCAGATTCTCGTCCAACCCGATTAATTGTACACATGTACTCACTAACGGTCCGTGTACACGTGGACAACAAAAGCTGTGCCCAAGCCCGCCAAAGATCCATCCCCCTTCTGCTCTCCCTAAGAACAAGCTTATCGTTACGGCCGGTGAAATTAGTTTTAACCAGGCTCCCAAAAAAACAAAAAAAAACTCTATAATTTATGTCGTTGTGGTGTTGCCGGTCATAACATAACTACGTCCACTGTCCCCATTGACCGACTTTGTTAATTCTCTTAGTCCTATACCCACATTAACGCCTTCTACCTCCCATTTAGAGATGTACGTAATCGTATGATTTCAACTCCAACCCAGTTTGATTGTACACATGTACGTACTGATGTTGCGTGTACACATGTACGCTCAAAACGCTACTGTTCTTATAACACAAATTCTCACTACCCGAGAACAGAAGCCCAAAAAAAAATCGGCCCAAAAAAAATACTCGATCTTAACCGACTCGAATCCATCTTTTAAACCCCCCCCCCCCAAAAAAAAATTGGGGATTCTTCTAGGATTTCTGGTATCTTCTTTCTTATGCGACGACAGGCAGTCTGCAACAAAACCTTACACCTGCAACCCCAAAAATCTATATATGCCCTTCTCAGGCGCCTCGTCCTCCTGCCACCAACCAATTGAAGGTGTACCCACCAAATGTTGGTGTGGTAACAAGGTTGACATCTTCATCTCGAAGACAAAGAAAAATCCTTTCCATAGGTTTTATAGGTGCGTCGTTGCAATGCAGGTATGTCGCTTCTTTGTTCTTCTGTCATGTCTTCACTTCGTCCACCAAGTCTTTTTCCCCAGTTAATTCTAAACTTTTTAATAGCGCCCAGTGGAGACACATCTTTTCAAATGGGTTGATGAAGCAGTCACATATGAGGAAGGTTGATGCCAAACATGATGATTTACAGACCACGGTTAACAACTTGTGTCTGACTTTGAAGGTCCACTTAACTGTGCACGACGCACCTACTGACAACCTCGCAGCAGAAGTTAACCCAATCAACGACAACGATACTTTGCTTCAGTCCTTTGACACAATCTGGTTTTATGGAAAGACTTTTCGTCCGTGAACCAAACAGTTGCTCTCTCCCAAGTATGTACTAGCTAAGTTTAAGTTAATTATAGGGCATCTTCCATAGCGATGTCTGCCTCGTCTTATTAATTTAAGGGAATGGTTTCATATGTCAAAACAAAAACCACCTCCTAAATTGTGTTGTATTTCCGTTATTAATCTGTTTTTTAAAAAACAATGTCTCTTCCCCTCGTTTATAGAGTTTCGTTTATATTGCACCCATGTACATCGTCGTAACAATTGTAAACGTCTACACCCTATTACTCCATTCCCGTAACACTTCGTTCATTAAACATCCTTCTTCACACACAACCAAAAAAACATACATCCAAAATATGTTATCATGCCCGCAACCCACATACATTGTTTGACCTTCTAATTATCATAATAAAAAAACACCCCAGCATCCCACACTATTGGTTCACATGCCTCATATTTTAAAAACTTACCCCCATCATCAACCCAAATACAAAGGTACCACCCAATTTCTATAAATTTCCATCTCATACTGCTTCCTGAAATTATCCACCAACTCATCTGTCAGTCCTGCCATCGTTGGGTTATGGTTCCCTGTTGCTAGCATTTCTATGAATTTCACTGGCACTGGTCCACAATCTCCACTTCTTATATTCTCGTACAACCCACCCAACCTTTCCACTGTAAATGGTGCTAACCCACCCTTACCCATTGCAGCCGCTGGATACACCTTTCGTGCAATGTAAGGTAACATCCTCGCCAGTGGCTCCATCAATGAAGCAACTTCTGCTTTCTTCTTAAGCCGTCGATTAGGATCCAGCACGACTATACTCCTATCCGACAATCTGATGCGCAACCCAACCAGGTGGTAACCTTCCCAAATCATTGGAGCATAGAGTGTGTCAATTTCTAACCCCCATCTCTTTCTCTCCATCGTGAGATATTTTGTTATTTTCTCATTTACCACCACACTGCTTTTTGCCTTCGCGGCCTTGAAAGCTCTGCAAGGTTTCCCTTGCACGTGTGCCGTGAACCATGGTGCCACAAACATAGCCTTATCCCTTAGTACCTCTGCCCCATGCTTGGACTCTATGTACTCCATCAGAACAGCAATATGCTGAAAAAATACACATAACATTTGTCAGTAAACAACAATTTAATTACCAAACAACTTCTGCTATTCATAAAAAAAATACCGTTGATGTCACCCACTGTTGTGATTTTCCAAGGTCGATGAAAAACTGGTTATCTAGATCGTTCCCCCTAGCATTTATATGCACCCTGCAACCGCAAACCAAAACTTTTAAATAACAAACTTCACATTCTCCCTGTGAGGCTACCTAAATCAATTTGAAACTCACACAGTCGGTTTTGCACTCAGCACTTTCTCAAAGTAATTGTAATCGCAGTCTTCATAAATGGGGACCATGTCTGGGGTTTTGTTTTGACATTTAGTCAGGAGCAATGCAGCCAACTGCTCTTCCTCTTCGCCCGATCTATGCATCACCCTCCTTGGGGTCGAAGAATCACTAACATCTTCTACCGCTCGTTCGGGCGTCCTTCCTAACTCTTCTTCCTCAACCTCCTCCGTAGACACAAGCTGCTTCATCACATCCTCCTCATCTTTAGTCTCGTTAACCTAGAATGTATAATGAATGTTAAATATAAACCACCACCTGAACAATACCGCTATACACTGTCATACGTGTACACGCGGACACCATTTTCGTGTACACAATGAATACCTCAAACTCTCTACCAGTTTCAACACCAGTGCTTTCTTCTCCCACCGCAGGGCAAACAACATCTCCGTAGTCTCCCTACAATGTCAACCCGACGCAATATCACTCCCAAATTAATGCTAAAAAAAACCAAAACTCCCCACTTTATTTACTTGTACATCTGCCAAACGTGTACATATAGTATGTGTTCTTTTCTTACCTCGAAACCTCTACTGCCTTCATCAGCAACCCCTTCTTCTCGCCCCGCTGCAGACTCCTCTCCCCGAGGAACCACATTCTCACCCGCAGGGACACCCTTCTTTCCAACCTACAATGTTTGAAGAATCTTAGATTTGACAACACCCTTACCATCTTTCACAATACACTAGCTTCCGTGTACATGCTTGAGTTTACCACCATCCTTACCTCCATCTCTCTTCCAGTTTCACCAAACCCGCCATTTTCTCCACCCGCGCCGTCAACCACATCTCCCTGCAATGTTCCGTATTACCCCAACCATTTATGGTCATGTACATCTATCCACCGTGTACACGCGTAAATCATGTACGCTCTCAAGCTTCAAAGCATGCTTTTTCTTACCTCAAACTCTATTCCAGTATCATCAACCACCCTTAATTCTCGACCCGCAGCAGACTCCTCCCCCTGCAATGACACCTCGACTGTGCATCAATCTCATACACCAAAAAAATCATCTGCCTGTAATTAAAATTCCTAATGTACATCGATCCACCCTGTACACGCGTCAACCATTTATGCTCTCTTGTTGCAATGTACGCTTATTCCTACCTCAAACTCTATTCCCGTTTCATCAACCACCCTTTCTTCTCGCCCCGCAGCAGACTCCTCCCCCTGCAAAGACACTACCACTCCATCAATCCCAAACAACTAAGCCTCACACCGCATACCAATACACTAACCATGTCCGCTCCCCTTACTGATCGCTCCAACTCGTCGATATTGGGGTTACTCACCTGGTGTATGACAAACACATTTTAATAGACGACAGGCAACAATCCACAATGCTAACTAGGGTTCCTAAAATAATCGAGACACTTACAGTCTCTGTATCCATCGTTGCCTCCCTAAGTGAATTGTCTTTGTCACCTGCAAGTTCGTCTAAACCAACATCTTCCATTTCATTCTCCACCAAAGCCTCCATCGTCTTATTGCCTCCTACATTCACCTACATAACCACATACGGGAACAACTCCTAGTCCGCAACAAGCCAAAGAAAGTTAATCTGCAGTTATTTGGCATACCTCCTCTACCACGCCAAACCAAGCTTCGTTCACTACTCGCATTTACCAAAACATCCAATCTCCCCATTTCCTAAAAAAATTTACCTTAACATATTAAATAAACTTTCACACATAGTCTTACTCGCACCTCTACCATACAACTAACCTTTCCGTCAAGTCCGCCAATACAACTTTCCCTTCCGTAACTTATTCCACCTACGTTACCACCCTCCTTCATTCCTACCAGCCAACTTGGACCACCCTCTTCTATTCTGTCATCCTCCTTACCCGATGTCCTTTCATCTTCTGCATTTGCAATGGCGCCCTCACTTGCCTCCCCATACGTTTTCTCTTTAGGTCGTGCTTTCATTCTACGTTTCGTCAAGCTTTTCCCTTTTGTGCAACTACTCCCTTTCCCCATCACTTTCCACTTTTTCAACCGCCTCTCATGTTTTTCACACAACAACTGGAGCTTACTTACTTCTCTGCCAACTTCTTCTAGCCTCTCCTCCATCTTCGCAAATTTATCTGCATCGACAACTATCTGCCGGTTGTAATACAAACTCATATGTCTCTATTTGGCCTTAGGTTCCACCTTCTCAGTCTCCGCATCGGGTTTCCTCTTCTTCCTCTTCACGTCTTCCGAATGCACGTACACAGAATCACCTTCATCTCCCCCACCCAAGTGCGCCTTACTAAAACAATGTCCTTCCTTCAGCAACCCTACCATGTACTCAACCTTCTTGTCATACCTCTCATCGTCGAATAAGCCCCACCTCTCCGGCTTATCACCGCTGATCTCGAACATTGGCTTCACAACGAACTGCATGTACACATCAACCATCATCAACTTTTTGTACATTAACAGATTGTACAAGTTAACATTCGTACACGTCTACAACAACACTGTTCCAAACCCCGTACATGTTTTAACATGCCGACAAATGGATACCTAAAAAAGAAATTGTTACTCACCCCAGTGTCGTGTTCCACCTTTCGTATGGCTGCCAAAGTTAAACCTGCATGTTGTGGCAATGTCCTTCCAGGGAAGCTTAATAAGGTAATACTATCATCACCACTAGCCCTCCCAAGCAACTGCGGTATCGCCTCAAATGCTACCAATTGCAACGCCAAAGGGAACCCAACCAACCTCATAGTCTTCTGCCTCAGTTTCTTACACAAATCACCTTTTGGGTCATCACACTTGCCCCAAACCTTTTCCCCTGGTATCATCGTGCTTATGGTCCAGAGAAATGATTCGCTTCCCCACGGGAAGGCGAAGAAATTCTTGAGGTTCCGCACTAGGTTCACATTCTTCAACCTCAGCTTCTATTTCTGTGAAGTTTCCAGCAATACACCATCAACAATAATAATGAGACACAACCTCAGCTTCCGCCAGCCAGGCGTCTCCGCAATGCTTAAGACCATCGAAACAAGCCCTTCTATTATTACGTCCCTGTCCACACCTATCAGCTCGTCCCAATACTCAAAATTCTCTTCCTTCTCAGGCACTTGATAGTCAATGCTATACCCATCTTCAAATTCCCCACATGGTAACCCTGTCACCTCTCCAAACTCAATTAAAGAAAATCTCATGGGTTTCCCACCAAAAACCGGCCACATTTCATACTTCTTCTTCGTAACAAGCTGTCTTGTCAACATCCCATGGTGGATTCTCCCCATCAATAGCCTCCGAACAGGTAGCTTTAAGATCCCGCCAAAACAAGACCTCTTCAGTCTCTCCAACTCCGGTGTCTCATCGAGAGCGTCTCGTACCGCCAACATATGGTCTATTGTTGAGTAGAAATTTATCCTCTCGCTAGGATAACGGTCTGTCGCAAATAAGCGCTCCGGTAACGATTCTTTCACGTCCTCCACCTCCGCCACACCTACTAGAACACAAAAACATTCCCACAAATTAACCTTCACGCACGCCTCATTAAATTAGAGGGCAAAACATCTTTCGTAGTTCCAGATCCAAACTCACCCTCGGCGGCGCTTTTCCCACGGAGACTCCGCCGTCGTGCCATCATTCTCTGCTTCTCTTTTGCCGTCGTGTTCGCTTTCTATCCCTCGGTTTCACTCGCTCTATCGCCAAACCAAGTGATTTTGTTCGATTAATAGGGAATACAAACAGTTAAATTAGATCGGACTTAACAACATTATTAACCACAGTTAATTTTCCTTCGGTTGCAAAAACAATTATAATATGAGTATAATATCATAACTCTTTTTCCCGGAATTTGAAATTCAAATCAGAAAACAAAACCTAACTTAATTCCCTTATAGTCAGAGGGCAAGTTAAGTCATTTCACTCAAAAACTGTCCGTGTAGCGAGAAGTACCTTTTCTTGACAATAAAACATGGAAACTGCCTTTTTATGTTAATAACTCTATATCTAATCTATTAAAATTGAAGTACAAATAAAAAACTATTCTTAAATTCACAACTTATTTACAATATAATGCCACTGAAATAATTTAAAAAATACTATTAATATTCTTTATCTTTTACGTGCATACAATGCATTTTTCTAAATTGATATTTACCTAAGAACACGGCAACAATAATAATTTAAGAAAATTTAGGCGAGTATATATTTTCTTACAAAGTTATATTCTATGTGATAATGTCCCAACTTACTGCACAATATAAGTTTAGCGTGCATTAACATAAATAAGTGGCTTGAAGAATCTAATACATTAAAACAGAGTCCTATTTTTTATTCACTTATAAGTATTCTAGGTTGAACCATTATATTTTTAAAATTTCTTATTTATTCTCCTACAACTAACTTAATTATTATTAAATATATATATATATATATATATATATATATTATATCTAACCAATTATCTTAATACTTTCAAAATAAGATATCTAAAAAGATATTCTTAAGTATTTTTTCGTAAGATTAAATTTTAATAATATCTTTTCGTAAGATTAAATTTTAATAATATCTTTTAATATCTTTTATTTAAAATGCAAATATACATTTATTTTTGAATAATAAAGCCATTATTAATATTAACTATATTTAAAAACAAAAAATTATTCATTATTCATTTATATAATAAAAAAATCTATAGTATATATATAATTTATATTCATAATTAAATTACTACACCAAGTAATAAATATAAAGTAACTTAATTCATTAATTAACTATTTATAAGTTATAAAATAACATAATAAATTATATTTATGAATTTTACAACATACTTCAACTTATTAAACAATATTAAAATACGATATATGAACTAATAAATCATTTCATAAGTAAATATATATATTTAAATTAAAATATTAAAAATAATTAATATATTTCTCATGTATGAGACGGTATAATAACAATAGTTAATTTGTATAATAATGTTGACAAAAATATAATAATAAAATATTTTTTTACGAATATTTAAAATTAAAAATTGTATTATAATATATAAAGCAGGTTATATAAATTAATTATCTTATTTTCATAAAATTATATTAATGTAAATTTTATTTTTATTATATATACTTCAAAAAATATTTTAATAAAAAGATACACATGTATAAGATTTCTAATTTTGAGTAAATAAATATTTGAATAAAAATTCATCTCGCTTTAAAAAATACGGGTCAAAATCTAACTATAAAAATTAATATTTCATCAAAATCTAATAAGAAACATTAAAATGCGGGTTAAAATCTAATAATAAACATTAATATTTAATCAAAATCTAATAAGAAACATTAAAGTGCAGATCAAAATTCATCTCAAATTCATGTATCTATTTCTAATTTAGTATGTATCTTCTCGAATATTGATCCATTACGCTTACAATGCGGGTCAAAATTCATCTCACATTCATGTATCTATTTCTAACTTAGTATGTATTCTCTCGAATATTGATCCATTACGCTTACAATAAAATATATCTTTGACTAACTTTTGTAAAATAAGAGTATAACATTCATAATATATATCCACCATTCATCTAAACATTCATAAATTAGAATACTTTAAATATGAAAATTTAAGTCAAATTGTATTACATAGTGGCAACCCATATGTTCAACGAGTAGTCGGATCCCAAATTTTAGCGTATTTTATAAAAAATTTAAATGACGAGTTTAAAGAAAAAACAAATCGGACTCCATATAAAGTCATCAGTTAGTCAGTTTAACCGCGGATCCGGGTCGTGACCCGAAACATTGGATATAACGATTCATTTGTAACACTTAAATGTAGATACATAATCAAAAATGCAAATTTATTTCATATAATTTGATTTGTGTTGAAAATAATCTCGCGCTTTGAAAGCGCGGATCAAAATCTAGTATGCCATTAAAGACCCGTTTATATGTTCTATTTGTACTTTGTTAGAGGTATAATTCATAATTCATTATAAATTCTACTTAGAAAAAGATCTACATAAACTATACAAACATTTAGATTTACCAATGTAACATTTTGTTACTCCCTCCACACGTTCATTGAAAGGAAAAAATAAGAGAAAATGTGGGTTAACGCAAATTTTAACATAACAAAAAATCATATTAAACACACAAAAAGCTGTATTGAATATAAAGTATTGACTACAAATCTCGAACAATTGTGACTAAAAACAAACAATTTTCTCTTAATTAGGGTCGAAAATACTTCTTAATCTAGCAAATATTCACGAACATGATTTTTTACAAAATCTTTTAATATATATATATAGTTATATATTTATATAAATCTATCTAAAACACAAGTTATTGAGTGGTTTATATATTATTTAACCCTAGAATTTTATCATCTTTTTCGATCATTGATCATTTTCAAATTTTAAACCAAAATAACTAATCCTATTAAAACCTAGTTTATTAGTGTACATGATAATTTTAAATATTAAACAAAATATTTTTTTATAATTAATTAAATATATATCCTTTTAATTTAAAATTTAATTATACATGTAAGTAGCAAATTTATCAATATATAAATTATTGATACAAATAATATTCAAAATGTAATATATTCTCTAATCTAAAACTCCAGCTCAAAACTAATAAGATAAGTACTCCATCCGTTTTATATTAAGTGTCATTTTAGTATTCAAAATTTGTTTCATTATAAGTATTGTTATACATTTTCAAGGCAACTATTAAATATTTTCCAGTTTTCACCCATAATTTTAATTAATAAAATCAAACAAAATAATGTATTAGATAAGGATAAAACATAAAGTTTAATTATTTTTTAATTTCATGTGCAAAAAATTTAAACGACACTAACAATGAGACAAATAGAGTATATTATAAGAAATATGCAATACAAATGATAATTTGAAACAATAAACTAAATTATCGTATTCACAACAGATTTTAGAAATATAATAATATATAATTAATTATGTGGTAAATTTTAAATTTAATTTGTATCATTAATTATGAAAATAATATTTACTTATAAAATTAAAAATAAAGTCAAAATCTAGTACTAGATCATCTTATACAAAACATACATTTTAGAATTATCATTCTGTATATAAATTATTACAAAATAATAAATAATAGTACAAATATAAAAAATATTTTTTTATTTCTACATTATTACAAAATAATAAAATACAAATATATATGAATAATTAAAAAAACCAATAATTATATATAATTGAATTGACACAAACACATAATCAAAATAGTCATTTTTATTCACAATTATTTATAGTAAATAAATCTTAAATATAAATTTTATCTATTTTATATAGTATATAATTAAATTTAAATTATATTAAATTATAATATATATTTTAATATGACTATTTATTAAATAAAATTTCATATTCATATTGTTTATGATCAATTGTATTTTATATAACAAACTTTTTAAACTATTGATAACAAAATTTCAGTGTAATAGTTTAGTAATTTATAGTTTTTATAAAATTAATGTAAATTTCAAAATTGAAATATGAAAATTTCAATACTTGTTCAATGAAAATTTTAAACTAAAATATGTATGTGTCTTTTATATGGTATACAATTTAATTTAATCTGTACTTATATACATATATAGATAGATAATCTAAATATCTATTAAATGAAAGTTATTACTCATATGGATTTATGATTATTCGTATCTTGTTATAATAAAATTCAAAATTTAACATATATACGAAAAAATCTAAATTTTTGTCATCTGGCTAATGTGATTGGTTAAATTATTTTAATAAATCTAAAATCTTTATTATTCAAAGTTCTTAATTGTCATATATATATATATATATTTTAATTATATTACGTAATTTCTTAGCTTTATTTGAGGAAAAAAGAGGATATCATTTTGTACCATAGCATATATTTAGATAGACCAACTTAATTCTCTAAAAACTCTAAGAATTATTTTATTGATAACACATGGCATAACTAAAATGTTGTAATGTTTCTCAAATAGTATATATATATATATATATATATATATATATGCAAGTTTGTTATGCATACATCTTTACGAATAATTCCAAACATACTCATTCATATGATCTTTTACATTCCTCTAGAAATAAATATTGTAACGTTTCTGACCGTCAAATGTTAATGAGCCTTCCATGTACGTTTACTTGGTCTTTTGTTATAAACATTACAATAATTTTTTAAAACCTTAAAAGTTTTTTTTACTGATCATGCAATCACCACATGATTTTTTTGTGTTTTGGTTTCACTCACATGATATCGCGAATCACTTCATGATTATTACATATTTTTTCATTACTCCAGTCCATATACGATTAACTCTAGAGTTCTTTTGTGAAATGTGACTGAAAAGGTAAGTGGATTTTAGTGACATACGTAATCAAATCGTATCTATTAATTTTTCAACATATACCACAAAACAGAATATTAAATTCACTCATCCTCACATAATATAATGTCTTTATTACGCTCTTGAATCGTTACCCATGGTAGTGCTAGTCCACACATAATTCCACACTCGTCTAAATTTGATTTTAGTACCATTTATAACGCATCGACCACCCACAAATAATGAGATTCTCGTGCTTACTCACTTGGCTTGTGGGTTCCATTTAGTGCGACAAGCAATGCATTAATATTTTGAAATCTCGAAAGTCTTGTGTATTCAACATACAATTATCATATGACATTTTTCATGTTTTGGATTCACTCGTACAGTATCACGAATTAATTTTTGATAGGTCACTCATTTTTATTTTTATAGATAAAACACGTTTAATTTGTGAACTTTTTTTAAGATGTCTGATAAAAAATTTATTTTAATAACATCTATATAACTAAATCAATTATATCAAAATGTCAATATATATCACAAATTAAGATATTACAAATATGATGATTACTATAAAGTTCATTAACAATATATATTGGAAACTAAAAGTACCTCAACCCAATATATGTTTTAACCATAAAATTCATTAACGGTATATATGACAATAACTATTTTAAATGTTTTGTCGGCCCGAAAAGAGTATTACATTTCCTTTCTCAAAAAAAAAAGAAAAAAAGAGTATTACAGTACTACTACATATCGGAGTTTGGAGTTTCTTAATAAGACAAAAGTATACTTATCGATTGTCAACATTTTTTCATTAAAGATACATATAAACTGTGTTAATATGCATAACTTGAGATAAAAATTCATAAGGGAGTATACCAACATACCTTTTTTTTGTTTGACAATATTTGACAACTTGAGAGAGAAAATATAAAAATGACCAATTAGTCTTCACACAAAGTTCAACGGGCCGATTTTAAGAATAAAAAAGTTAAATTATTGGTCTTGCTGAATACAAACAAAACACACAAAAAACAAAATTTAAAAGTATGACTTACCTTATATTATACTCGCACACGTTCATGGCAATGTATATGGTTTTCTATTGTCACATTTGTTTCGGTATGATGTATTCATTGATATAAGGGTGATATAATCCCATTTTCATTATTTATAAAAGTAGCGTGTTTGTTTGAAACTATTGTAGTCCATTATATCAAAGATACCCCTAACGTTTTAGTCTTTAGGATAAATTTTGACATTCTTGTTAAAGTAAGACATTAATAAATGACTCTAGCCTTGAGCCAAAATTGTCAATAAATTAAGTCACTTACTTAGAAAAATACACAAGTGGTTAAAGTATAATTAAAAACAGTCA